>JAQMCW010000037.1:23055217-23069112 GCA_030068335.1 Chrysichthys cranchii | reverse complement strand
CACGGTTTGGGGGGGGGGGGGGGGGGTGTTGCGATGGAAGAGCGGGGGGGCCTACTGAAGGCCTAGGTGTGAAATGCACGGCTCGTCACTGAGATATATATATATATATATATATATATATATATATATATATATGCGCATATTTAATTGCCTGCTGATAAGGTTAAGATAAATTCATCTTTCAGGTTCAGAAATAGTCAGGCTGGGTTTATAATCCACAAAACAACAACCTGCCAGATTATCAGGAATATCACTAGAAAGCATTCAAAACCTCATAAAAACAAAACATAAAATGCAGGGAATGCTATATAGTACATAGTTTGAATTACAAAAATCAAGACAAGACAAGCTGATACCAACTAGATGCATGAAAAGGGGATCGTCAGTATAGGGCATTGTAAGACTAAGGACAAGAGGAGGCTACCTTGACAAAGTGGAGGTGGGGCGTCCCACTGGTATAGTCCATTCGGTTGGAGGCGGCATGTGGCATTGTGCTGACCAACAAGCCTGTAGCCTGCATTACAGTAGTACTGAATCCGGCTGCCTGGCCTCCCTTTCGTCCTGTTGGTGATCCCACCATTCTTGGGTGGTGCACTTATGCTGCAATATGCCGCTGTGTTTATTAAAAACATAGTGCTGTGTGAGACTGTTGCAGGATAAAAATGCAGAATTAATGAAACTTCATTTTAGCAACTCAACAAAGACTAAAGAGAGAAAAACGGTGTCTTAATATTCTGAAAACACACCCCCATATCATACGTAACAACAGGCAGAAAACCCAGTAACTTCCAAAAGGTCTAAGCTTAATTATAAACCATCATACATAATATCAGTCTCTGACTGGTACAAATTATTTAAGTTTTGTTAAAACTACATGTCTTGAAAAAAATTTTTAACTACATGCTTATGAACTGACTCATCGTAGTGTGAAATTATAGGGCCGGGGAAACTTAATTTTAACTTGCACAACTGAAATCAAATGCAACATCACACTAACTGAGCTGATGCCTTTTACCCGGTCTTGGCAGAGAGCAACTAGACTTCATACAAAAAAAAATAAAAAATCCCATGCAGCATGGCCTTCTAATTTACTTTGATAAAAAACCCAATGGAGTGTTTAAAATGGAAAGAAAATCCCCCACAGAAAGAGCTGAGCCTCTGCTCCCACCAGAGTTTTGTAAAGATAAAATGAGATAGACATGCATTACAGCCTGCTGTTCAACGCTTGCTCATTGTTCAAAGTGTAGCCCGTAGCTGTTTGGAGGCCTTCCCATATTATAATTTATTGGGGCTGCTGAACCTCTATGCACAAGTAACTGCTTCCTGCAGTGAAATTATAGTTGCTGCCTACCTCTCATTCCTTTAAAGTATGATTAGGAATGTGGAAACAAAAAAAATTGCTTGGTATAGCAAAAGTATAAAGAGATAGAGAGAGAGAGCGAGAGACAGAATATTTATGTGTGTATGAAAAGGGGAAAGAGAATTAATCACTGCCACCAGCCATTGCACATTGTACATCAAGTTTGGCCATTGGTCAAAATGTCAGTTTGAGGCATGAGGCACAGAAACCATTCAGCGAAAATCATTACAGCATCTTTGACCTCCATTATGTCAGACTCAATCAGCGGCACCCTGAAGGTACAAAACATCTGGTCCTACTCTAATGAGCGCTAACTTAGAAAAGGCTGACTTTCTTGCTTTCTCTGACCTAAAACTACATCCAGTGTAACAGTATTTGTCCAGTGTGACACTAAAGGCTTGGGGGGGGGACAGAATACACTTTCCGCTGTTGGCATTTTACATTCCAGTATCACTGCCCACTAGCAGACCGTTTTGAAATAAACAGGATCTCATCATAATGAAACTGTAAGACATCTTGGATTCTAAAAAGGTACATTGTAGGGTCTAAAACCTATGAAACATAAATGGCGCACAAACCTGTGTATCGTATTTTGAACCCCCTCTTGTTGGTAGCATGATCAGTTGACCATCTGAGGTAAAGCTGATTGGTTTTGCTTGTGAAATTCAGCTGTGTCGAGTGGTTTCCACTAAGTGCCACCAACAATGGGCTTTGTCCAGATGGCCCTGGGAACCAAAATGAGACAAGGGCAATAAAATAAATCTATTTATTTTTTTTTATATTTCAGATATTTCAAACATGGCCATAGCATTACAGAATGAAACTTGAAGTTACGCAATATGACTGTACTACGACTGAGGAATGCTATTTTTCTAAATGTTATTTTTCTTTTCTTTTTTAAAAAATACATTTTAATCCCTATTATTGTCACAGACCAAACTTGAAACGTCACTCACTGTGAAACATTAAAATGGTTGCTCTTCAATGTTACAAAGACTCTAAATAAATGCTTTATTAAATGCATACTTGGAGGGTAAACCTGTTAAATCTACAGGAAAAAGACTCCCAGACAGTGCTCCATTAACTGTTAAGCGTAGGCACACATATCTAATGAGAGTGATAAAAATATTAGCTTTTTCTGATTTAATTAGATCTCGATTGTTCCAATGAAAATCTCAGTAACACTATTTCAAACAAAAGCACTGAAATAAAGAGTAGTCAAAAATGTTTGTCTAGCAGTGCAAAATTAATTTGTATAAAAATCTGTGAAAATATACAGCCAGTAATTTATTTTAATTGGTGTTATACCACAGCAAGTTGCCAACAATTACACTTATACATTCATTTATATTCGTTAAAGGTAAAATCTTTTTCCAGATACAGGTATTATTTGAGAAACATCAGTCGTAGCTAGTTATGAAGACGTGTTTTCTCACAGGGAGTGGTGATAAAGTGAGACCAGGAACTAACTAGTCTCTCAGACATTTCACAACATTAAATCTAACTATGAACCCTTAAAATACATGACGTGACTTTTTCATTAATAAATTAAGAATTTGTTTACTCATTGTCAGATCACTGTAGTAGTATATAAGTGGAATAACACACTCCAGACCATGCAGTCATATGAAAATAATGCACTTTGGGGTGGAAGCGGCATTCCGCTTCGTATGTCACACACCCCGCGTGTGCATCATTTCGTCTAACCACACGGCCTGTCGCGTTATTCCTCACATGATGTAATGTCGTATGCTTTTTACCATCAAAGATTTCCAGCTCATCAAACTGCTTTTCACTCTGAAACAACTCCACATAAATGGAAATTGTGTAGGTGGGCAAGACTTTGATAATCCAGGAGCAGGTCTGTGAGTTGGGGTAATTTTTTGGGAAGCCTGGACTCAGGATTACCCCAGAGGACTTGGACAGCTCCTCATTTGCAGGACATTGAGCTGTCGGGACGTACAAAGCAGAATATTCCATACGTGTCAGTGAATTTCACATTAAATGTCCTTTCATGAATACTGTTAAATTTGGGCAATCTTTCAAAGATGTTGGCCGTATTATTTTTATTACTACTACTGCTGCTGCTACAAGACTGAATGTGTTAGGATCACAGTATTTGCACTTATTAAATGCATTAAATGCATAAATGCTTTTGTGATGGAACATTCCAGGACCACCATCTTCCCTTGCATCTCATGCTAGACCTTACATCCATCTACTTCAATCCTGCTCAATCCTTTTATCAGTCTCCTTTCTTGTTCCTTGTATCATATCTTGCATCTGTGAGTACTGAAAGTAAAGCTTCTCACAAGCGCCCTAGCCATGTCACAACAAAGCACTGAGGATCTCTGACCTTTTTTTTTTTTTTTTTTTTGGCTGTCTTCCTTTAGTGTTTCCTTCCCTTTCTCTTCAGCGGTGCTGGCTATAATGTAATCATCTCAGCAGGGATTTTTGTTAGATGTGTTTTCAAACCTGACTGTGTAATTTGTTTCCATTTACCTTCACACACCGGGGGAGGGCCTTCAAACTGCAGGTGGGAGTTGAGCTTGCAGGTGAGCTCATCGTTGCCGACCAAGGTGAACCCAGGAAAGCAACGATATCTTACAATGTCACCTGAAATGTTACAGCATCAACCGTTTGACCTTCCTCTAATAATCAGGTGCAAAAAGCAAATGCTTAATCAACCTGGATAGTTAAAGTATCCTTCACCTTTCTCGTCATATATTAAAAGAGGATTAGAATGAATGTTACCATTTAACGACAAACACATTAAAATTCAAAGCAAACTGCGTGTAAACAGGATATTTAGATGAAATTTATTCACTTTCGGGACGCAAGCTTAGGCGGTTTGACACTTTAGGTCAAAGAAAACTAGATTCAGTAGCCTTTAAAATTACAGGATAAATGTGGTAACTCAGAATCAGTTGCACAGCGAAAAACTGCAAGAAAAAATACAGTCGCTGTCCTGTGATGTGGAAACCATCTGTTCAGGTTTATTCACAGACATGTGCCACATATTTAATAACATCCTGCCAGTCCTGTCAGAATCTTTCCTGGAAAGATTCCAGCTGTGATTTCTTCCATGTTTTTGAAAACAGTAGAACGAGTGAATCAGCTAAATCTAAACTAGATTCTGTCGTGTCACATACCTATTTCGTAGTCTTCATCTTCATGCAATATTTCCGCCTCATCCACAGCAGGGGGAGGGGAGCATTTTTTCAGAGGATAAGCTGAGAAGAAAGGAAAGCTTTTGAAGAGCTTTGCCTCATTTTTATAACCTTAATTCAAGCTACTTCCACAGCACAAAAATAAAAAATAAATGTCCCGATATACTGCATGTACAATATGGGAAACTGTTCTATATACTGTACTTATTATAGCAGGGTTTCAGATCACCACACAGTAAGGGTGACTATAGAAACTATAAAGTTCTTTAACACAGACAAATCATTTAATCATAACCGGAACAACTGTTGCTGTAGAACACTGCTGTTATAGGAAAGTTATGCTTCTGATCTGAGAACTCCACAACCCTGTGGTTTAAATATGTGCATGTATTTCCATAAGCTGAAACATAAGGAAAGCAAGCTCTTCTTTCTTTATTTTACACGTGCGTACATTTGGACACAAATACCAAATTTAGGTGCGCCAAAGCAGTGGGGTCTTTTTCCTGACTAGTCTAATCCAAAAAATGCTGATGTCATCAGAACCAGTGTCTGCTTTATTGAATATCGGATAACAAGATGAGTCTCGTGTTTTAGCCATTTCCCCAACAGACTTTGCGTGATGCGTATTGGTTCGGCAGCAACATATTTTTCATTTAGAAGAGAAACTAACCATGGAAATTGAGGACAAAGAATCCGCTCGTGGAGAAGTCGCTGTGAAACTTGATAAGAACCTGATTGGAAGAACTGTAGGCTGACTCCAGGGCCGTATTGCCACTGAAGATTCCGAGCTGCGGGTTGCTTTGCTCCGGTCCATCCCTGCGCGAAAGCGAGCGCACATTGAAAATGCATTACTCCCAATTCTTGTATTAAATAGTATAATAACGCCTTGCTTTCTCCCCCCCCCGAGTGGCTGGAGAAAATTGATTTGCTTTCAAATCTATGGCTGGATTTTGTGCTGACTTTCATGTGAAGCCATTTCATTACAGGCCATGTTGAATGAAAACCAGGAAAAATGATGACTTAACAGAGTAGCCCACTCTTTTAATGGCTTTTGAAGATTAATGGCCTACGTAACTAAGAAAGGGCCCAGATAGGCTGCACTTTCTTCAATGCTACACATCTTTTTGATCCACTTAAGTGGGGGTGTCAGACAGAATGAACTCAAATGGCTTGTATGATATAACTATAATGTTACGAACAAATCTCATAAGATTCCAGACAGACCACGCATAAGGATAGAAATACTTTAAAAGGTATGTTTAAAAGTCAGGAGAACTGCAGTGGACTCTAATTATTCCAGCAAAATACCCACACAGCGTAACAAAAATAACAAAAAATATAAATCTCAAAGATTTAAAAAAAACAAAAAACATGGTATTGATGATGAAATAAAGTGGGTTTTATAAAGCAAGATGTAATTCATGCCGTAATATATTATTTCGTCGAAACAGTCATAAGTTTCCTATTTCCTGTTAACATGGCAAGATTGGCTGATCGATCTGAAACATGCAAAACAATGCTAAATTACTTTTGTCAGTCACGTGTGGATGAAGGGAGCCATTTTGTCATTTTGTGCTTGTTGAGTCAACTCCAAGGTCTCAATGCCTGGAACTCATATCAACAAATCAATAATGAAATTCATTCTATCCAACTATTTTAATGACTGAATTTGATCAACTTTATCAACTCATTTTTTTTTCAGCCCTAGATCTCACAGTGATTTTAGTTGGCATATTTCCTTATATTTCCCCTAAAATTCATTCCTGGCTACAACACTTTTTTTTTTTTTACAACCCTTTTCTGTGGCTTTATGTTTCTCGGTTGAGCCATGTTCTTTCTGGTGTGATCAGTGTCGAGCACTTACCAAACTGCAATGTAGTCGGTTACAGGCTCAGTCTGGAGCAGCGTAAAGTTGATGTACACGCCGTGGCCGTGCGGCACTGTGATGAGCCACAGGCAGTCCTGTGAATCCGGATACTCATTGGGATATCCGGGTGAAAAAATCGTACCATTCAGAGCTGTCACGTTGTAGCCACAGGGTGCTGTGCACAAAAACATACACAAATCAGGAACAAGTGCTATGATCATTCATCTTTCCCAAGGAAGATATTCATGGCAGATGATCAGCAGTGGGGAAGTGCGACATCATCATCCTAATGATAGCACCGTCAGGCAGGGGACCGTGGCCTTCTGTTCGGATTATTAGAAGATTGGAGAAAAAGAGGGGGTTCCACAAAGTGGAAGATAGGGGAGGAGAAAAATGGTGCAAACAGGGCTACATAGCTGGGAAACACGTGGTATCTGGTGCTCAGAGACACACAGACGAAAGGGAAAATGTGGAGTGCACTTGATTGATTATGGACCAGACGGCTTTCACACTGCACTACTCTGATTGATCATCAAGGCTGCAATTTAAAGCAGGTCCCTGTAGCCTTGGTCTCCACTGGATCAGTCTTCAAGGTGCTTAATTTAAAAGGCAGCTTTGGGGAAACAAGCAGTCCTTGTTATGCTGTACCAGTGTAACACAAAGCAGCAACACTTCAGTTAAAGAGCATCATTAAAAGGCCTTTGGGAATGCAGAATGGTTGAAGAAAATCTGCAAAATTATTCTAGTGAAAACTTGGAGCACATATAAACCTACATTTGCTTCTGAATCTCTTCAGAGAGCACATTATGCAAGGAAGACAGAAAAAGAAATTTAGATGAGAGACATGTACTGACAAACAATATAAGGAGTCTGCCAATGTTTGACACTTACCTTCACAACGTGGAAATGGATGGTTCCATTTACGGTTGGTTCCATGCTGGCATGTTAACACTGGATAACCAACTAGAACGTATCCAGGATAGCACTCAAACGTTATGGATTGCCCCGCACTGAAGTCACTGTGGATTATGTATCCATTATGGAAAGGATACGGATCTTGACAATTTTGTAATTGATAGGCTGGGGGAAAAAAAACAACAACAGGAAAGTCTATTAATCATTTTCACAGAGACATATGGTACAGGAATTTGGAAGTATTGTTACATAAATTCAGCAAAATCGTGCATTTTCAGTCCTAGTTTAAATTTTTTTTTAGTTTTTAAATATTTTCATATTCAATTTCTGCATCGTCATCTATTATGAGTGATCATCTATTCTATGCACTTCAGTGAGTTTCTCGGATATCAAAAACACGCAATTAATATCTTCCTCAGGCAAACAGACTCCAGAAGCTTACAAATCATTCAACAACTCGGCCGAATTCAACTCCTGAGCCTCCGCTGGGGGAGAAAAGAAAAGGAGATAGAAGAAGAGGCATGGAAGCTATTTGACTTACGAGTGGGTGATAAGGAAAATTGGTGGGTTATTTATACCAAGTTTTTTTTTTTTTTTTTTTTTCAAGTGAGAATCAGAAACGCAATGCCCATATCCATGTATTGATTTGAAAATGTTTTTTCCCCCTAGAATAAAATAAATCCCCTCCTAGACACTCCAAGAGGCACTGTAGATGCTTGTCATGATCAGAGGAGCGCTGTGATAGTCTGGATGAGAGCCTGTCATTCCCTCGAATGCACACAAGCTTTTCGGAGGCAAAAACAATTTATCCAGTCAGACATGAAAAATCCTGCACGGAAGGGGAAGTTGGTATGTAAGCACGAAACCATGGCGGTTCTCTCAGCAGCTGCTGTGTACGTGGTTAAGCACATTTGCATGTACTCATTGATTTCCTTTTCTTTCTTTCTTTTAAGATTTTTTCCCCATTTTCCCCATTTGGTCACCTGCCAGTCACAAGCCACCAGCTGACTTTCCCCCCATCATGTGATAGCACCCAAGTGTTTTAAGGCAAACATAGGGTCGTGGGCTCACCTTGGTACATGAGCCTGAAGCCCTGACGATTCTGCGAGTGGTCGCTGTAAAAGTGGATGACGGTCTCATGAGTTGTGCTTAGGAGAGGAGCAGGAAGTTCGCTGCCGCTGTATTGGCCGATCAGTGTACTGCTGTGCTGAGGTCCGTTACGCACCTCTAGGAAGTCGTGGTTATCTTCAGTTGTGAAGTTCAGCAACTGGATGTGTGCGCCTACAGGGTAAGAAAGCATGCAGATTAAGGCACTAGACAAATGGCCAAATGCCTGGTCAAAAAGCATCCTGCGGTTAAAAACACTGAGCTAAGCCAGCGTGCTCAACTGCTCAGAATGGGCAAAGATCCAACAGCTTTTCACTTACATTAACACCTGCAGAAAGATTCACACAACCCGCTTTGCTCATTAATCACCTTCTTATTAAGTGTGAAAACTGGCAAAACAAGGGGACAGAAAAAAAAAATCTACAACACCCTAAAAGTTACAATTTTTACCGAAGCGTCTTTCAAAAACACATTACACCGATTCCTTTACAATACACCGAAAAAATACCACCCACATTAACCAGCCAAATAAATGATTTTCTTTTCAACTATTTTCATATTAATTGCTTGTAGGAAAACGTTCTTCAACTTGAAAGCATTCACCCTTCTGTTCTTTTTTTGCCGCACATGAGGGGAAATAATATACCATCAATTAATATTATGTCCTGTAAATAACATCATCATCTCTGGTGGATACTACGTTCTCCTTGAACAATCCTTGAATAATCATTAACATCTACATCAAACATCAGAATGAGGAGAAATGTGATTTTAGTGACTTCGATTGTGGAATGATTGCTGGTGCCAGATGGGCTGGTTTGATTGCTTCAAAAACCGTTTATCTCCTGGGAGTTTCCTACAGATACTGTCTCTAGAGATTACGTAGATTTATGCAAAAAAAAAAAAAAAAAAAGTGTTTGTTGAAGTTCTGTAGGCGGAAACATTTTGTTGATAAGAGAGGTCAGAGGAGAATGGTGAGCCTAGTCCAAGCTGAGACGAAGGCTGCAACAACTCAAATGACCAGTCTTTACAACCATGATGAGCAGAACAGCATTTCAGAATGCAACATGTCAAACTTGGCACTGGAAGATCTACAACCCCACTGGCTTCCCCTCCTGTTGTGGTTTGTGCAGACACGATGTGCTGCTTTGTCATCTTTTTGTACTACAAAATGGAAGTAATCAACTTCCATGTACTCTCCCAACTGCCCTTACCAATCCTGTGATGCCCATGGTTCCATATCACGGTACACTTTATCACAGATCTGCCCTCATCTCAAGGCCAAACCTCCATATTAGTAGTGATAGACTGCTTTTCGAATCCCTCCGGCTCTTTCCGCTTCCTGCTCTAGCCACAGCATTGGAAACAGCAGAACTTCTGTTATGGCATGTTTTCAGACTTCATTATCCTTTAGTAGAAGGACATTGTGTCTGACTGAGAGCCACAATTCACATCTCAAGTATGGAGGGCATTGTTATTGTTGTGACATTGTGATTAGTGTTTTGAACACGGCTTGCTTCACGGTTCCTGATTTAGTCTCGTCTAGTGCTCTGCCCGTTTGCTGATACCTAACCAGTTGCCTGCCTCACGTTGCTTAGCCTTTTTTGTGTTTACCACATCGGCGTTAATAAAAAACAGAAAACCTGCACTTGCATTTATTTGTTTGCTTCATGACATTTAACTGTTGTAAGGAATTACAGAATTTTAATAAGACATTAATTCAGCCTGGCTCTGCACATACTGCTGGTTTTAGTTTAATTGTGCATTTGTGTGCTTCTCTAATTCCTTTCTCTTTGGAGAGAAAGCCAGAAGAGACATTTAGGCCCTCAAAATATTCACAACATTTTCTTGTAATTATGACAATATTACTGGCCTAAAGTTGGATTCATATTAAGATATTCACCGCATGTTCGAGCCTCCAATGCAAACAGAATTTAAACAGCACCTGTGGATGGTTAATTACACGAGTGCATGTTTTGTTCACAAGGTTTAGTGGAACAGAAACCTTTTCATGGGTCCTCTTTTCTAACACTGGTATTGGAAGTTTGATGGTGTGAGGAATAGCAAATATAAAAACAACTTTATACAGAAATGCAGTTGGAATCCGGTAACAAGGTGTTGATTAATTTTCTGTACCAGCTAACTTTCAAAGTAGTACCGAGTAGTACAGGCAAATCACAGATTTATTCGATTCTCTTGTTTTAATATATTGTTTCTACTGTAACAACAAACTCACATAATTTCAGTATACAGATTTTTTTTTTTTTAGATGAGAGACTCCTTATATAACAAGGGTAATTTATAATCTTTTTTTTTTTTTTTTGACGGTTTCCTATAACAGCACACCTCGTCACACTTAGCAAATGGTATCTCTTTACTTTTAACTGTTGGAAATGGTTGCTGGAAATTTAATACCTGCCCTTCAGTCATAGGTTTGAGATCTAGTAAATAATACGGCCGTGCTAAATCAGTATTTTTAGGTTTGACACCACGCTGCATTTTGCACCAGTATTTAGAAATGGACAAGCAGTGCAATTTTGCTCAATTCATTTTTCCGCTGTAAACCCTTCCACACATTTCCGAGCATTATCAAGTTTGTACATATTTTACACACTAGTAAATCACTGTACTTTGTAGAGTATTACATTGTAACAAATGCCTTCTTATTAAGTCAACATATCTTGAATATACTGTACAGCATGCATATCTGAAATTCAGGAACCAATGAGTGTAAAAAAAAAAAAAACAACAAAAAAAACAACAACTATATATATTTGTGTATTTTGCATTTTCTCAGCTGCTGCATCATGGTTTTGGGGATTCTGCTCAACATGTTAAGATTGATGTGTTTGTGCAACATATTCCCACTGGTTCCAGACTTCTAGACACCCCTGTAGTCAAATATACCTAGTATTTCCACTTATAATAGTAGAATAAGGCAAATAAGTGACTGATTTCTAGACATTTCTTTTTATTCATTTCCATCTTGTAATAGTCTTCAGCAGTTCTCTATCATTTACCAAGAGGAAAAACAAGAGCCTGAAATGAGTAAAAGCATTTAAAAACTGACTAAATTATCATAGATTTTGTTATTATTATTATTAATAATAATAATGATAATAATAATAGATACATTTGCCCATATTCGAGATATTTTCACTGGTACGTTTGCAGTGTACCTGAAGTACTTATGATTTCAGGTCAATGCAATCAGTTCCCCTGAGGCTGTCCATTTATTCATGGGGTGAAAATATATTAAATAATCGAGAAATCAGTTTAAAATGTATAACCAAAAGTCAGATGAACCAATTTGCAATTCATTAGCCAAAGTCGCTGAACTGAATTAACTTCAAAAATGCTCGACCTCAAACTTGGGTGTTATTAACACAGCTCTGCAGTGAAGTGATATGGGGAAGATCAGAAAGAAATGCAAGCCTACTAAGGAAAAAGGTCAACTGTGACGCTGGAATGACAAAAAGGTCAACAGTCAAGTCTTGCAACAGACCCATAGATCTGAAAGAAATGTAAGCCTCACAAATGGATAATTATTGGACCAATTATAGGTTCCTATACATCCAGAATGCTATCAGCTCCAGCCTTACTCAAGAATACAGATCCTCTCTGATCATTAATGCACTCACAAGCTCCAAGCTTCTAACACGTAAGATCAGCTTTCCAGAGGAGTCGCAATATCTTTGATGTATTTAATATTAGATGGTTAAAGTAAGGGTTAAATTTAAAGTTTAGTCCATGCATTTGTTTCGTGAATTGTTAGTTTGCTCACCATATCCGATGGGCAGGAGGATCCTCCATGTACAGTCCAAGTTGCCAGGGTAGTTTCCAGGGAAGCCAGGGCTCAGGATCACATTACTCATATCATTAAGTGTCCCACCACACTTGGCTGTTTCCATAACAACAATAAAAGACATAAGCTTTGTGTGATATTTTTAAACAGAAATGCAGAAATATGTGCACAAGTTAAGCTAGGCCATGCAGCACATTTATTGGGGGTGGGGTGTCATACCAATACACAGTGGAGGTGGGTAGTTCCAGCGTCGTACAGTCCCTGGCATACATGTGATGTGAGAATGACCCTTAAAAAATAAGATAAATGATACTGTCAAGACTTGCAAACAATGACCATACAAAAACCCACTTTTTTTTTTTTTTTTTAACCATTCATTAAAGTAGAATATCTTTTTTCGTACATCTTCTTTGCGCCCCAGGTCAAATTTTATAATTATTGGGGTGCTTTCAAGAAACCAACCTTTTTTCCCCTCTTTACCTCAAAAACAGGTTGGGGCCTTTATCTCTCTTCAAAAAAATCCAGGATAAAATGATGTACGCCAGATTTTCTAATATGAAGTATCTGTTTAGTATAGCCAAGATCGGCAAGTCAAAGACCGGTTAATGTAAATAGTATGGAAGCCTGGATATGCCATTAAAAGTTTTTCTTGTGCCGAATGAATTATAGGAATATAATAAGAGTTTTCACTTTGTTTGGGGGGGGGATCTGGCAGGTCCCTGTTAGGCACTGTATTATTTTTGAGAGGGGAAAAAAAGCCAAAAATAATAGGTTTCCATTTGGCTCCTGAGGTTAAGATTAGAGCAGCACAAGTGTGTGCTGTGCCTTACTTGCAGCACGTATCCTGGCTCGCAGCTGAACGACACCACCTCATTCACCATGTACCGATCTCCACTCTTAATACCATTGGCTGGCACGACTGGCTCTGGACATGCAGTCAGGCCTACAGCTAAACACAAAAAGAAATAAGAAACATAGTAATCATGGCACAACTTCTCTCAATACCATTTCACTGCAAAAAAACAAACAAACAAAAAACCAGATAGCTAAACATGGCCTAACAGTTATCTCTGCACATGTACTGCAAGTATAAGAGGTAATTTCTTAGTTAAAATGGAAGTCCTAAAGGTTTTCAGTGAGAATGGATTGGAGAGAAGATTTTAACAGAAACAGGAAGTAACTGGTCTAGGAGAGAAAGGTTGAACTTTTAAATTTGTTATAGCAGGGAAAATCACTCCCACCATTATCCAAGGTTCTCATTTTTATTTCGTTTTATTTATCCTTCGGTAGGTCACATGTTTGGACTGGGTTTAAGCCACAACTCAGTAACTCAGACTTCTGTAATGTTGACATGAATGTTCTATTGATTGATAGTTCAGGAATTAAAAAAGTCTTATGGCTCAAAAAATAGCCCAAACTATAATATTCTAAATATCCAAATAATTCGTAATTTTTTTAAAATAATATTTATGACGTTTATAAGAATAATGCAGTGCTACCCTGCATAATGAACGCAATCCGTTCCAGCAGCGTGTTCGTTGTGCGGGGAGTTTGTTGTGCGAAACACAATTTCCCGTAGACGTCTACAGTGGGGTGCGAAAGTTTGGGCAACCTTGTTAATCTTCATGATTTTCCTGTATAAATCATTGGTTGTTACGATAAAAAACTTCA
>JAQMCW010000037.1:23028258-23045856 GCA_030068335.1 Chrysichthys cranchii | reverse complement strand
TGTACAGTACTTGGGGAGCACTTTTATGGACCTTAGTGGTGTTTTTCCTTGGATTTCCATTATTTAACCCCCCACACCAAAACACTTCACATCATCGGACTATTCAAGTCAACAGATAACCTCTCCCCCAATTAGTCCGTTAATGAGAGCATCAACTGTATATAGTATATATTTTTTCTTGTTGTATTTTATCTATATTGTTTTACTTGGTTGGGATTCACTATGGACGACACTGAAAACATAATAATAACAAAATAATAAAAACATTCCTGAATATTTTTTACAAGACAATATCAAATATATTTACACCATACTGTATGCCTATAATTAATAAAATTAGTGACACATACACTAATTGCCATCTTAGACTACATTAACAATATTTTCTAACAATATATTCAGTCTTTTAATTACAAGTACGCAGATGTTTAGTTAGTGAGAATCCTGTGGCTATAATTAATTGGGATGACAAGAAAGCACCACGAGTTGCCAGTCGGACCCCAAATGGTCCCCAGAGCTTCTACTGTTGTTCGTCCAAGTTCCAAATGAAGGCATTCATCTGTCATGTCAACGATGGCACAGAGATGGCCTTGGCCTGTTCTCAACCTTAGTACCTCCCCATTTTCAAGCGAATAAAATCAGTAGAAGAGACCGGCTTTGAGTTTTAATGCGACATAAAAAAATATAACGAGCTTGGAAGAACGACACACCACGGAGACACCATGGGCGGCCAGAGTGGCCTGAACTGCTGTCAGCTGATTATTGCAATAAAAGACAAAAAAAATGTGCCTAATGAAGAATTTACTCACCTGAAAAACTGCCCAGCTTTGGTGCAGTCATATCGCCGCCATCATAGATCTCTAAGGAATCCCAGTTATGCTCCGTAGCGAAGCTTATGACTTGGATCTGGTAGACACCCGGGATGAATGGGGTTACTTTTACATACAGACAAATAAGAGCTAATGAAATCTGCCAACATTTAAATTAAAAGAGTTCTCGTTTCATAACATGGTCTGGTATAAAAAGATGCGAATGATGCCTCATAAAGGATTAGCAGCAAACAAATTTCAGTTCTGCATATTTTGCATTTAGATCTTTTTGAATATTCATCAGAACGAGCTTGCGCATCATTTTCTCATCCTGCTAAATCTCTGTGCAATTGCATAATATTCACACGCTATCTCCTGTGCTGCCATCGGCAACAAGCCTGTTTTTTTTTTTTTTCCTTCCCCAACTCTAAAATTAGCTGGTGTAATTCAGCCTGCTTGCAGTGGGGTGAAGTGTGTTCCTGGACAAAATGTGTTCCAGTCTGCTGTGTCGTCGGCCCTGGCTTATTGCTTTAAATGAGCTCCTGTGCCCCCCCCCCTCCCCCCCTTGCCTTTTTTCCCCACTTGCCTGAATTCCGGCTCCTTCGGTGACGCTGATTCTCCACACACAGTTCAGGCTGTTCCCATAGGGCTCGGGGAAGCCGGGGGAGAGGATAGTGCCTCGCCTCTCTGTCATATTCCCACTGCACGGAACTGTGGGAGGAAAAGACCTCAGTGTAGTAAAGCACGCTGCCCACTTCTACTTGAATTTGAAACTGAAAAATGTCAGTGCATCATTTTTTTTCTGTCGAACATGAAGGGAGCATGTGTCACAGAATTCATTCATTTAAGCAAATGATACATATTTTATGAGCTGGTAGAATGAGCCATTTGGAAAATTTCCATCAGAGCGGATCGTGCTAAAAAATAAAAATCCCAAAAATCACGTAATCAGAACGGTCTGGTCCAAGGAACTAAATGAATCCCTAATACATAGAGTTGGAGCTCAGTGGAAGTGACCCAGAACGTTAAGCTGTAATTTTAGAAAGGCTCTAAGCTAGGAAACATAACCCCGTGGGAATGCTGTGATAAATCCGTGAGTAAATACTAGTTTTTACCCTTAAGCCAAAAACTTAAGCCAAACAGTTGTGTCTGGGTTGCTCGCCTAATATATCAGGAAATCTCCAAATCCTGCTCAAGTCTATGGGTTTGTTCTCTAAAGGTTATGATCCTTTATCCACAATTTCTACAAAAGTTTGTTATATTTTTAGGAACAGTCCTCTTGTCCTTCGTTTAGCATATCCCTGCTGCCTTTGAATTCTGGCACACAGATGAAGTGGTAAAAGCACAAGGTCAGCCATACTCTGTTCTCCCACAGCACATAAGAGGTTTAGAGGTTAAGTCCCTCACTTAAGGGCGAAAAACTCTGTGAATTAGGCCATGGTTCAAGCTGCAAATGTCAATCCCGAATGTATTCAAATTACAAACCCCTCTCCACACCCTCCATCTGCACCCCCTTCACGCTGAGCTCCTTTCAGTTGTTTTGTTTTTTTTTAAAAATTCTGAATAAAGCATAAAGAAAGCAAAAAATCAGGACAAAGCTTACCTATGCAACTGGGGATGCTGTCGTTCCATTGTGCTAGTGCATTGGGGACAGAGTGGCACTTAATGGCTTTGGATCCCTGTAGCAGGTATCCCGGGCTGCACTCGAATCGAACAATGGAGCCGGCTGAGAATTCTGAACCGATCCGCCTGCCATATCTGGGCTCGGGAATGGAACTGCATTGCGTGTCACTGGTGCGTGGAACCGCTAGACAGGTGCAAATGGATTTCTAATCAAAACAGAGCAGATGCACCGGCGAAGCGCCTCATCCGCGCACGCTAGCCTCCTTTATTTGCAACGTTTTTCAGAGCCGTGTTATTGTAATGAGAAATACCAAAAATGCATGACGAGTCATTGTGAACGGTTAGAGTAAATGTCATATTAAATCTTAGAGGAGTCTTAACTAGAGAATCTTAGCTCAAAGCGAGTTTTTTGGACGTTGCCTGAATTCTATATGACACGTGGATGCACACAAGCAAGTGGCCTCCATGTGCTAAATGAACTGTCCTCCTAAGTGTCAGAAAGTATTTCTTGCATGGTGCTGTCTATTCAATGCCATGCTCCATAAAACAGTTAAAAGTGATAGAGAGACAAATTAAACACGCTATGGTCTGCAATATGTGTCCAGTGATGTTAAAACTCCCTTAACAGACCAGCATTTTTTTTTATGAAGCAGCTGACAAAGTCAGCTTAAAAAAAAAGAAAGAAAAAGAAAACGACACTTATTACTTCTTTGAAACCAGAGGCAAAAATGTCTTGACATGCTCTCCTTCAGCCAGGAGAAGACATTTACATATACATTTACATACAAGTCCTGCTGAAGGAATATCCCCCAGTATGGACCCTGCCTTCACCACTTACAAAAAATCAGTTCCCCGTTCAACTGCATTACAAATCTTATGAGATTTGTTCTTTTGAGTCAAATGTGCCTCAGCTGTGACAATCCTCTGGTTTCCCTGGCTGAACCATGGACCGACTCTGGCACACTGACACACTGCTTTCTTCGTTACTAATAACAAAAACCACATGGTCTGTTTATGACTAATTGATACATTAATATAATGTCACATTCACTCAGAATAGTACTTTTGATTTTATACTAATACAATTTAATCATCTTAACTATTAGCAACAGGAAAACATATTTGCAGAAATAAACAACACAAAGTCTGTTTCCAGGCATGTAAGTCATAGTGATTGCAGATGACGGCTATGAGTACAAACAAGAGACGGAGGCGATTTAGGCCAATAAAAGCATAATGTTGATCGACATTTAGACTACCATGATTATTCATGTTCTTTAATAAAATTGAACCGACTGCAAAATGCTGTCGATTTTTAAAAAAAAAAAAAAAAAACAACAAAAAATTAAATCCAACAAGCTAGCTAGCTAACTGACTAACAAATGAGTAAAAAAATGAACAAATTATTAAATAAATTAGAGGTGTAACATAACCTGTATCCATTTATCCAAAGTATGCCTAAAGCGGGTGTGGCTTAAAGAGAGTTTTTTTTGTTTGTTTTTTTGTTTTTTTTTAATAATAGGTGTGCACGAGAGTTTTTTTTAAACCCCTTTCACAAACTATTATTTTTGCTTGTACCTGCCTGCAAAATTTTCTAACAAATTTAATTGGTTTTAGTAGGGAGAATAAAAAATAAAGGCAAAATACACAACGGCTTTAACAGAAGTAACTGCGAGAGACTGCACACATCACTTTCCCACTTAGGCCCCAGGCAAGACGACACATTTGTTGTATCGTTCATCTAGTTTCTGTATTCCTGCAGAGAAGTTGTTTTTTGGCTGCTCCCGAAGCAAAGTGAGCACCGCTTCCTTTACTTCATCATCAGAGGTGAATCTGTGACCGCGCAGCGCCTCCTTCAGTGGACCAAAGATGTGATGATGGCACCAGATCCGGGCTGTAAGGAGGACGTGGGAGACGTCGGAACCCGAGTCGCTGCTGCTGTATGAGGACGTGCATTGTCTTGGTGCAGCGAGACTATTTTGGACAGCATTCCTCTTTTGCTGTGAATTGCAGGTCCAAGTTCATTTTATAGCAATGCACAGTAATCTGCACTGTTTACTGTTTGCCCATGCACTTGGAAATGCACCAGAATAGGAACCTTCATGTCCCAAAAGAAGGTTAACCTGATTTTTTGGGGGGCCGACCTTTGCATTTCATCTTCGCTGGAGAAGACGGCTGTCTCCACTCCTTGCTTTGTCTTTTGCTCTCCAGGTTATCACGTAATTTTTAAATTGCCTTTAGTTTTTGATTCTCCCCATATTTCCCAAAATAAAACAAACCAGTAGCCTAGTTTAAACCATCATGACCCTGACCAGGCAGTTACTAATGATGAAGGAAAAATGCCGTCGATGCGTTGTTCAGATTAAGTAATGTGGTCTTTATTTATCTCGTGAGCTTCAAATCTAAAATCGATGTGTGTGCCGTCTGTTTCTGTTTGTGTGTTCATTCCAAATTATCCATCTGTATTCAGTTACATCCCTAAAATAAATTAAATGAATAAACGCGTTTTAGTTCAGCCCATGTTTGCTAAAAGTAAAATGGGTCATTTATCTCCAAGACAACAAAGGTGAAACAGATGGATAGAAGGGACGCGAGGGGCGGGATGCTGTGTTCAAGATCTGAAGATTACATCTCTCCTTAAGACCACCCTTTTTATGAGACGTGAAGGCGCGCATACCTTGGTAAACAAAGTGGAATCCTCTGGCAGAAGGGCCGCTCTTGGCGGTGAATCTCAG
The DNA here is from genome assembly GCA_030068335.1 of Chrysichthys cranchii. Lineage (NCBI taxonomy): Eukaryota > Metazoa > Chordata > Actinopteri > Siluriformes > Claroteidae > Chrysichthys > Chrysichthys cranchii. The sequence continues at coordinate 23,040,689 of JAQMCW010000037.1, read as the reverse complement.
CATGATCTGGTTTGAAGTGGCCAAAGGCAAAGTCTCGCCTGCAATACAGAGTGATGCCAAATAATCACATTTAACTCTCTGAGAGTGGCACGTGGCAGTAAATGTCCTGTAATAAACCGCAGTGAGTCACTATATAAGATGGAGCTACTATATAAGATGGATGGCTTAATAACCAAACTGTCCCTTCTAGACATGCTGAAAGGTAGTGCAGAGGGAGAGAGATGTGGAGAAGTAGAGCTTGCACATCTATAGATTAATAGCTAAAGGAAACATTGGTCTCTTTCCTGGGCATAAAAACCCAAGCCATGAACAATGAGCCAATGTAGTTTCCTGACGATGTCTCCAGTCTGGGTACCGCCTTAGTGGAGTTACAAAACCCCAACAAATATCACACACAACTGTATCATTAAATATGACACTTTAAGATACACCAATTGTTTAGTTTTTAGTATTTAGTGTTTCCTGAGCAGGAGTACAAAGTTAAACATTTTTCTCTGTAAAACTTGACTGAAAAGCTCCTGTGCACACTAGAAATATATAATTAATTCATATGTGGTCAGATCACTCTTGCTGTAATAATACCTCACCAATATGTCATTTTCATGCTATATGTACCTCCCATTTTATGCTATACGCTATTGTTGTACCTCCCTACATTGGTGTTATACTTAAAGTAGTCCAGGTAGAACAAAATAAATGACAGCTTCATTATTGTTCAGGAACATTAAACATTATTTATATATATCACAGCTTTATAGTGGATTTTTAAGTCATAATTCTGATAGTGAATGTTGTTCTTCCTCAGACTCAGTGCTAGCATATCTCACCGTTACAGTCAGTTTGTACTCAAGGTTTAAAATTTTGTATGGCAAAATAATTGACCATCCCTGAAGAATAGTCATAATAAATAAAAGCAAATGTATCTTTTTTAAAAAGGACTCTGTAGTTTTATACCTTGCTCTCTGTCACCAGAAAAAAAAAAGAAAACACGAAAAAAGAAGAAAAAACAAGATAAAAAAAAAAAAGTGATAAATGATGATTGCTAACTCACAAAAGTCAGGGGATGGGATAAAAGAAAAAAAAACATGCAAGAAAAGAAATAAAATGCATGCCACACACACGTTTAATTATATCGCATCATTATATTACTGCAGCATTTCTATAGTTGTCTTCATTTGTATATACATTTACAAGTTGCATTGTATGTTAAAAAAAAGGTGTTGTTTTTTTTTTTTTTTACCCAGATATGTCCAAAAAATCATTTTCTGCTAATCTCAGTAAAGGAAAACAGCAGTCTTGTATGCAAAAAAAAAAAAAAAAAGGGAAAAAGAAATTTCTGTAATGCTAATGATGAGCAACTAGCTCGGCGGAACCTGCAGGGTTAACGACTCTAGCATGAAAAGACAGGCCTGGCAGGATTTCTGGCCTGCTGGGCTCAAAGGCTGAGACAGAATTTACAGCACATCTTTGAGGGATTATATTGTTGCACGGCGGACCATAAAAAGAAGAAAACATCAAAGTGCCATACAGATAGTTTATGTCCAATGGCCTTCATCAATCCTAGGAAAAAAAAAATCCAGAATTAAGTCCAATTTCTTTCTAGGCATTCTACTACCTTCAGACATTAACGGCAAACTCCACAATAAACTGCATGGTCCTCTGCCTGAAACACAAATTCATTTTAAACGTAGGACTGCGAGAACAAACAGACGCGAGTGTAAAACCGATGAGGTAAAGACCAGGTCTAATGAAAAAATGAATATCATTATTATTGATATTGACTGATCAGTTGCTGACAAGTGCACAGTACAACAAGAAAGCATGCGAAGTCGGAAGTAAGTTAAAATGATTAGAAAAGACAAGGTTTAAGCAGTGCCCCCACAGCGCCCATCTTCTCCTCCCCGAATAAAGCCATTAAGTCTCATTCATGACTCCCTTTCCTGCTAAATTGCACATACTTAATTGTCTTCCCTGCTTAGTGCAAAAGCTGCATATGCCAGCTCGTTTTTTTCTGTCCCCTCCCCAAAGGATTTGTGCGTTTCAAAGCAAAACCCAAATCAACAACAAATGCTGAGGACAAGGTAAAGCTATTACTTACCAGAATGAGAGCCAGCTAGGGAGCTCAGCAGCCTGGCATTGTGATTTGGCCCATCAAACAGTTCGACTGAGTCATTCATAGCTGTCTGGAAATAGGCAAACTGCCCGAAGACCACTGAGGACAAAAATAAATAAAGCGGGCAGAGTGCATCATTGTTATAAGCACTACAGGAGGGAGGTACACCTAAATAAAGTGCTTAGACATTTTATAAATTTCACCACATACGCACATCCCTCAGGCAGGTGACTTTATGTGTGAATAAACGTTCATCCTGCACACTGTGCTCATCCGTCTATGTCACAGGCATTAGCCTGTAGACTTCTCTCAGGAGGAGAATGCTCCTGATCTAGTCAGACTTATTTGCATTATCTCATCATACTGCTTTTCATTCGATTAGACACGTACAGTCTATTACTATGGAATATTTTTATCATGGATCAGAAACATATATAAATGTGTGTGCTCACAGGAGGGCCTGTATAACTGGGATGGGCTCAGAAACCACCTTGACCATTTAAATTTACAGCATTTGGCAGACGCCCTCATACTTATTTCTCATTTATACAACTGTGCAGTTGAGAGTCAAGGGCCTCGCTCAAGGGCCCAGCAGTGGCAGCTTGGCAGTGCTGGGATTTGAACTTGTGACCTTCCGACCAATAGGCCAGCATCTTAAACCAATCAATGTGTTACCACTGTCACTGAAAATGAATGAATACAAATAGCTGATGCTTATTATTCAAGCACTGGCGTTTAAGACACATTTTTGTTGCTTGCAGTCCTCATATGAAGCTCCAGTCCTGTCAGCTAAGAACAGGAATCTAAAGCTACACTGGACATAAGCTTCACCAAAACTGGACAGTTGTAGATTGGGGGGGAAAAAAAATCACCTGTTCTTTTTCCAATCTTCGACTATCCAATTTTCTGTCAGCCTGTCCCCAGGGTGGCCACATATCTCTTGCTCTTGGCTGATAAGCGTGGAACCCGTTGTGGTCTAAAGGTTTGATACCTTGCCTGTTTTGAGATGCTTTCCTGCGCACCACTATGCTAAAGAGTCGTTATTTGAGTTACTGTAACCTCCCATTTCGCTCAAACCAGTCTTCTTCGCTGACGCCAGGTGGAAACCTCTGTGCGTTATATTTTACTCCCGGATACAGCTTCTTTAATAATCATAATCCTATAGAGCACAATAGTTACATCACATGCACATTAGCATCTAACAGGTGTATGCTTTCATTTAGAACAGTATGCAGTGGGAAACAAATCCAGCAATCACACTAACCTGTCCTGGGTAATTTCTTTTTCTCATTACTTATAGTGTAGATACCAACAAGTCACTGTTTTGTATGCACTACCCATGTTTGTACCATTCCAGCACCATCATTACACCTGTAATGTAAGTGTTCTCTCTGCAGGGAGCTGTGCATCGCCCTTGATCTCCAGCCAAGGCTTAGGTGATGTAAAGCCGTCAGGAGTGCCAGGGGTCATGCACAGCATGCTGGGAAGAGGGAGATGGCCAATTACTGGTACAGGGCAAGTGTCAGGGCAGTCGGTGTGAGACGTGGCCAGGCAGGGAGCCGCAGACCGACCCAACTCTATTATCTGCTCTTTAATTAGAAGTTTGCCCTTGTCTTCTGCGTGAGCCTGAGGGGAAACTCACACCGATTCTATGTAAATATCAGAGCCGGAGGATTTCCTCAATGCCTCCAGGTTCATTCCACGCAGAAGCCAGGGCTTTATGTTTCATACTCTGTCAACATGATGGAAGAATTTTGAGTGTTTGATTTGTTCATTTTTTGCTCTGCCGTCATTTAAGTGTAACTCTTTCAGAAGGGAAATGGAAAAATGCCTTATATGGGTCTGTAAAAGTTAACATTTTAAACTTGACAGACCTGGGAGGGTAATATTAACTACTAATTCTATCCGAGTAATATACCTATTACATTTAACACACAAAAAAATGACATGATACAGCCTCTTAAAATCACAACTCTGCACAATGGCAATAATTACATGATATGCATATTAGCATCTAAAAGGTATATGACTTCATTTAGAGCAGTCACAGCAACCCAGAAAGTTCCAGATGGTCCCATTTAACATGCTTTATAGCGTAAATGGCTGTTCTGTATGCACTGCTCCAGCACTATCATTACACCTGTAATGTAAGCGTTCACTCGGCAGGGAGCCGTGCACGTAATGTTCTGTACTAAGCAACAAATGTCCCACTGACCTGATCCAACTCTGATATCATCCCAATACTATTACTACTACTACTACTACTACTACTACTACTAAGAAGAAGAATAAAATACTTTATTTATAGAGTATTTCATACATGTGCTAGCTCAAAGTGCTGTACAATCAAGCAGTAAATAATGTAAATGAGAGAAAGTTTGAGAGAGACTAAAATGAAATTTGTTAATCATATCAAAACCTGCTGCTCTCCCAGGATTAGGTGAAGACCAGGTAATGTTTTTTTTTGTTTGTTTTTGTTTTTTTCAGTTTCTTGGCTCACAGAAGTGGAACCTGATTTTGAGGCCCATCTGGCTCAAGGTTTGGCATATTGTTCTGAGATACTTTTCTGGTTACTATGGTTGTTAAGAATGGTTATTTGAATTCCTGCTCATTCTCCTCTTACCTCTGTCATCAACTGGACATTTCTGCCAAAAGAACTACTGCTCACTGGATGGTTTTTTTTTTTTTTGGTTTTTATTTTTTTTACCATACTTTCTAAAATCTAGACTGTTATATGTGAAAAATTCCAGGAGATCAGCAGTTTCTTAAATTGTTAATCCAGCCCGCCTGGCACCAACAACCATGCCACGGGCAAAATAACCCTGATGACTTTTATTATTATTTTTTTGGGGAAAAGTAACTGAATCTATATCTGAATGATCTTCTGCATTGCGCCACACATGATTGGCTGATTATAGCTAATTGCATGAATGTACAGGGGTACAGATGTTCCTATTAAAGTGGTCGGTGAGACTATGCACTAAGTGCTAATACCTGCATTACAGATGTTACAGTATCATAACATGCTCAATATTTTTATTGCTGTAAAACAAACCTTTGTTTCAACACCTGGTGGGAAACGCATCCATCTCAGTGATTACGCCAAGGCATAACACTATGGAATGACACGACCAAAATAACACGAGCTAGCTCAAAATCCTTTATTTACTCACCAAACTCTCCGGAGACGGTGATGAAGTAGGAGCACGTCTGGCCCGTGGTGTAATTGTGTGGATAGTTCGGAGATAGCACAACTCCCTCCGATCCTGTGTACTGTCCACCGCATGGCGCTAAGAAGAGAAGAATGACATCCCTGTGTTAATCACTCAGTGCATCACTGTGTACATTTCATCCAATTAAGGATTGTTGCGTGTCTGGAGCTGAAACGTTTCTAAAGCAGAAAATGACTTACTTGATTTCGCATGTGTAGGAAAGCCAATTTGCTCATGATGGCAAGTTAGAAGTCTAGCCCAGGCAAACTATGCCCTAGGCATGTCTATATTAACCACACTAATGTCACTGAGATTTCATAAATATTGCATTCCTTTATTCTACAGTCAAATTTAGAGACAGTAGATTAAAAAATATTACACGCATTACCATTACTTAAATTACATATCTCACAAGGAGACCGAGGCTGCTGTTCCTGTTGAGTTGTTTTTTTTGTTTTGTTTTTTTTTTAATCACTTTTAATATGATGTCACTTCAAGACCTCGTCATAGTGTATTTCCAGCAACGTTTGACTTTATGGCGCTGGTCTAACTGTTCTATATAAATGATGAGGCACAGCATGGAGCAATAACTCGATATCAGGGCAGCTAATAACCAACGGAGTGTATTGGCCTGAAACGCACCAGACAAAGCAAGCCAATAATCTCTCACTGAAAGCTGTATTTACCTTTGTTTTGTTTTGCTTTAACATCGATTTTATGCTCATTGTAATGGTTTGTGTCGTTGCTGAAACCGCCGACAGTTTAACCACTATGATTGCTCTTTCCAAAGATTAGAAAAACAACAGCAGCAAATGGGAGTTATTGCGGTAACACCGAATGCTACAAGGAAAAATGAAATTTGCCTGTGCACGAGTACAGGGATTAACTAAAATAAGTGCAGTTCAGCATGTTTAATCCAGAGGCCATAGATTTGGTATGCAAAAGGTTTATATGCTCAGATAAGAATGGCATTGGAAAGTGCATTGTTGCCATTTAGGGGGGAAAGAAATCCACATCAGGATCTCGTTATTACAGAAAAATGTATCTCGTTATTACGAGAAACGTATCGTTACTACAGGGAAACGTCTTGTTAGTACAAGAAAATGATGTCGTTATTACAATGAAATATTTTGTCATTACGAGAAAAGCATCGGGTTACGACAAGAAAAGATTCAGCTATTGAGATCTAGATGTTTTCTTATAGTAATCAGACGCTGATGGGGATTGTTTTTATCTTACATGAAAGCAGTGCAATTCCTGGATGACAAACTAAGGACAGAGGACAGATGTTTCTAAGAGAATGAATGAGAGCTTCTCAGCAGGATCTTTGATAATTACTGAAAGTACCTGGATATAAATATAAGGTCATATATACGGTCAAACAGGAACGCGGGTATCAAAGTCAACTCTAGCTACCAAACTAAAACTCTACACAAGCCATGATGAGACTTACTGACAACTGCCTATTGCATTTTAAGATCTTGTCATTTTATTTTACTTTAATTCTACTGTGGTTCTACTGTGGAGTATAAACATATTTCTTCCTATTTTTTCCCCCCTGTCTGTGCCCAACCTCTCCACCTGTGATCTTTCTCCTCTTGTCTTTCTTCTTTCATCCCTGTGCTCTTTGCTACAATGATCTTTGATTGAGATTCGCGGCACATCGAGTCTGAGCTTAGCCTGTGGGCTCGGGCACCCACTGCTCAGCTCCTTCATCTGATCACAATGCCTCTGTGAGCACACGGATGGAGGGAGAGAATAAAAAAAAAAAACCTTACTGCCTGGGATGAAGCTGACATTCCTGGTAGTCTGCATTTCAAACTCCCTTTTGCACTTTTGATCACATCACTTTCACTCTACACTCCTTATAGGAAGGTTAGAAGCAAAACATGTGTGTACTTTCTTACACACAAATACCTTCACAGATGCCCACCAGACAGAAACACACACACACAAAGTAGCATTCATAGCAGTGCACAGACATGTTCTTCTTGACTGATGCCACTGATGGATTAAGCTTCGTGTTAGAATTCCCTTTTGATCAGTTTTCATAACTGGGACAAAAATAACTGTGCTAATACGCAAGAAACCTTTTCAGCTGAATCAGTGCCTTAACAAAGCAAAAGGTTGCAGTAATTACTTTCAAACGCTTCCTTTATTAAGAACTTTGGATTCTGACATTTTGTCCCTCTGAGTCATTTTTCTTGATATTTTCCCATCCATATTGAATAACATGGCTTTTCCCACTGACACAGTGACAAGACTGAACAATGACATTAATAAAAGAAATGAATTTTGGTTTCGCTTTTAAATTTTAAGCAGACCTCAGAGACCGAGACTGGCAGACTTTTTCAACTCTGACAAAACTTCACATCACTGCGGGGGGGGGTTTAAAAAAAAAAAAAGTCCTCTTGTGTGTCAGCCGCCTTTTTGACGCATGCTTGCATTACAAAGTATCTCAACCAAAATGTCAACGACGTGAGGTAAGAGTTAGCCAATATTTATGTAGGGAGACTGAGGGAAAACTGCAGGGAAATAATGCAACGGAGATGCTTTTTTCTACCTATTTTTCACCACACACCTCAGCTGTGCAGTGTTTTGTTTGTTTGTTTTTTTACTTTTAAATTTAACTGATTTATGCAACAACAAAAAAGTGAGTTCATCAGCACAGATCCAGTTAATCATCCATGCCATGTAGGGAGCCTTGAAAACATGCATTAGGACAAGACCCTTAAATGTTGTTAGCTGTATTGATATTTGAACCAGGACATTCAGCTTCACGGCAATAGTTGTGACTGTAATGCAACCCTTTCATTCTCACCGGCCAATTACTTACATGCAGAGAGAGAGAGAGAGAGAGAGAGGGAGGGAGAGGGAGAGAGAGAGAGAGGAACATATGGGTGAGAAAAGACAGAAAGAGACGACAAAAAAGGAGAATTGCATGGGGGAGATACAGAGACCGGGAAAGTGCGGAGAAAGAGTGAAAAACTCAAGGTTGAGAAAGAGAGATAGATAATGCTCATGAACACTGGACAGAGACTGAACGAGAGAAACAGAGGAACGGGAAAGGGAGAAAAACTCAAGGGGGGAGAGTGCGCCTGAAAGAGAGACAGAATCACATTGGACAGAGAGAGAAAGAGAGCAAGAGAAACAGGCGAAAGACGCAAAGAAGGCAAGAAACACACAGGACAGCGAGACCGTCGGGAAATAGAGGGAGAAAAACACGAGAGAGCCTGAGAGCACACAGAACAGAGAGACAATGGAGACAGAAAAGAAACACAAGAGTGCGAGACAAAGAGAAGACACTGGAGCCTGGGGGAGACAGACAGAGGGAGAGACAGGCACACAGACAGACACAGGAGATTGAGACAGAGCAATCTCTCACTGCTGCATTTTCCAAATGCAGAATACAGACACGTGTACGAGCGTAATTCCGTGTAATTCATATTCCCTTGCCGTGAGCTCGTGCTGCCTCTGGAAGGCGCTGTTCCACCACTCTACGTCCTTCCACCCATCCACTGCTGAGAAAGATTCCTCACTCTCCGGCACAGAGACAGTCTTTTAGTTACTATGGAAACGAATAAAAGATCCGTTTGGGTGAGAGAAACAAGGGGGGGGGGGGGGATCCTTCATTATTTAAAGGAATCTCACTCCTTTAGTTTTGTCTAAAAGCCCAAGGAAGTCGTGAACAGTGCATCAGCAGTCAGAGAGTAGAGAGAGAAAAATCACAGTACGTAAAAACAGCACCACGGTCACTGACTCGTCATCTGCTAACCATTAAAAACAAACTAGCACCCTTGCACCTTGCGCATTTCTCTTCTTAACTTGCCGTTAACGATACCAAGATACAGCCAGCAGGTCACATCAGTTTTGCTCCGGGGGCTTCAACGTGTCACGCTTATTAAACTGGCAGAGTGGACGTCCATCACTTGTTAGAAGGTTTAACAAAAAAAATAAAATAAAAAAAAAAGTGAGGTCGGCGCACAGAAGAAAGAAACCTCAGACAAATCAGAATGATAATCCTGGAAACATTAGGCATTACCCAGGAGTGGGGCTTAACATTCATATGGAGTCTTCCTCGTCTTCCTGATCTGCATATCCGCCACGAGACTGCCTGCCTCCTCTGAAGCTTTGGAAGGAAATCAGGAAAATGCTGCCTTACTCACAGTCTGATGTCTCTCTGCCATACCAAAACTAAGTCCTTTCAACAAACCTTCTAACATTGGGAAATGCTTCACAGTCACTTCATGCTACATTATAATTTTTTTTTTTTTGGTTACAGTTTATCTTCTGTGTTGGCACTCTGAACCAGGCAAACGGGAGTCTCAAAGCACTCAATGAGCACCAAACTGTTCACTTCACAACCATTCCATTAAAAGACCACTAACTGAAACCTGACACCAAATATTTTTATTCACTGTGCCGTACATATGGCTGTCACACAAGTTGAATTTGATCATTATTATACACAGACATCCTAAAAGCAAAGAGACGCCATCATTTTTGAAAAATTTATTTCTAGAAACGTCCTTCTAGCAGCTCTGCCATAGAAGCCAGGTTGATGGAGATACCTCCCAGAAGTACTCCGACTCACTTGCAACATCTGCAGCTTTACAACGGGGATTTTTTCAACAGTCTGCTTGACCGTCTGAAGACACCTGTCAGAGGACGCAGGTCGACCTGAGCGGGATGCTGTGGATTCCTTTTTTTGTGTTTGAATTGTACAATCACTCTGTTGACTGTGGCAAGATGAACCCCAAGGTTTTGTGCAATCACACGCTGGCTAAGTCCACCCTCAGACTGACCCATAATACGCCCTCGTTGAAAATCACAACTCTTTGGCTTCTGGTGTTTGCGCCATGGCTAGTTGCTATAAACAATGAATATACTGTAATCTGAAATAAAAGATAATAATATATTAATAAGTTTGAAGCACCACGTGGTGCCCGCATATATAAAACCTAATGAGAGGTGTCTCTGTACTCTTGAGAAGTCTGGGTATATTACATGACTACAGCATGTGTGTAGGACCTCAATGGCATACCTAAAAGCCCCAGAAGCATCACCTCTCGGATAGTCATTATAATAAATATAACATCTTTATCTTTCTGTTCTTCATTTTAAACACAGTCCATAGCTGGCTTGCTTTGGGTTTGGTGGGAAATGATAGAAATGGTGTGTGTACTTTCTGGAGTGTTCCACCGAAGAATGAGCACAAAACCTCTTTTCCCATAGGATATAACAGCCTTTACCAACATATCAATTCAGACGGGAGATATATATTACCTGGGGTTATGTCTACTGGTCATTTTATAGATGGTGAAACGGAGATTTTTCCTGACTCCTGCATGCGCAGTGCATAAAAATTTCCGACATGACTGAATCAGATGAGACTAAAGTCTAAGAGATACTCTAGTAATAGTTATATTACCCCAACTCCACATGAAACTAGTCCAAACCACACTGGACTTCAGGCTTCTACCTGATGTATACTATTTGGACTAAAGTATGTGAACACCTGACCATCATGGGTCTTCCCCAAACTGTTTGTTAGCACCTAGCACCAAGTTTGTAGCACAGAATTGTCTAGGATAACTGTGTAATTCTGTAGTATAAAGAACTCCCCTTTACTGGAGGCCCAAACATGTTCCAGCACTACAGAGCCTACCGTGCAAAAACCTTGGTTTATAAAAGACGTGGTTTGCTGAGGTTGGAGTGGAAGAACTCGAGTGGCCTGCACATAGCTCTGACTTCAGCCCCACTGAATACCTTCGAGATGAACAGGAATGCCAATGACGTGCTAGGCCATCTCACTTGACAACAAAGCTTTACCTCGCTAATGCTCTTGCAGCTGAATGAGAACTAACCCTACAGCTACGCACCAAAATCTAGGCAAAAGCCTTCCCAGGATGTTATTATAACAGCAACATGACAAACTAAATCTGGAACGGGTTGTTCAACAATCACGTATGGGTGTAATGGTCTGGTGTCATATTTTTTGGCAATATTTAGTGCATGTAGTTCCATAAAACCCTTGTAACAATCATGATTTTCTGTTGCGTGCTCAATTCAGTTGTGTTTTTATCTAAGACATAGGAATAGCAGTACTGTGCTTTAGCTCACTGAGAAATGGTGGTGGTGTTGAACATTAGACCATCCACCATCTCAATACTGGCTATATGCACGCAATATTATATGAACAAGAGTGCTGTTGTATTGAATATCAGCACGGCTGTGGTAAATCAGTGCGAGCGTGATATGGCCGTTATACAACAGTTCTATGAACAACAAATTAATATTAACTGACATTTCAGACACAGTATGCTTAAATATTTAGGTTATTTGTGTTCCTGCCAACAAAAAAAGTTCCCAGAGATATATACTGACCGCCCGTAAGAAGTGCATAAAAACTTATTTTATAGATTTTGTAGTTCTTAGTGAAGGCATTAAAAAGTTTGTGAAACTATCACCAATTCCATTTCAAGCGAATCTGATTTCAAGGGTACTTAGATTTTTTTTTATGTTGTGCAAAATGGAAAATAATTTTTGCCTTTATGAAGAAGTACCAGGGTAAGAGCTTTTAAGATAGCAATGATGTTATAAAATCTCTGCACTTCAGATATTATTTGAAAACAACCCAGGGAGTTGTACCTGCCTATTTTCCACCCTAGTGTGCCAGTGGAAAAGAAACTAATTTGTTTTTAAAGCATTATTAAAAAATATATACATTTTATTAAATAAAGGAATAATGGACCATATTAAATAAAACCTCAAGTAAAAATTGATGATAAAAAAAAACTACACACTCAACAGTCAACACTGTCTGAAGAAATGTACCGAGTTCTCCAAAAAGCCTTAAAAATTTCTTAGAAAACTACGAATTGATGCCTATTTTTATGCAAAGTTCCAACTTGATACTCATTTGGCCCCTATTTTACTTTCCAGTTGAAAAGATAAAAAAATGAGACTTTACTGTTAAGTTAGACCAGTGATTCCCAACCACTGTGCCGTGACACATTAGTGTGCCATGAGAGATCATCAGGTTTACCGTGGAAAATGATCCAATTTCTCCTAATTGGTCTGAAAATTATTAGTTATTTACTGCA
>JAQMCW010000037.1:22999335-23012516 GCA_030068335.1 Chrysichthys cranchii | reverse complement strand
AAATTTATTTGATTGATTTAAGCATAAGGCTGCAACATTACAAATGGTGAAAAATTGAAAGGGGTCTGAATACTTTCATATATATAAGTTTTATACTTTAAGAGCTAATATTTTCCTTCATCATAAAGGCCCAACGATCTTTAACAAACAGTCCATTCATAGGTACATTCTTTTCTTGCATTGAAACACTACAAAATCATTATTAATCTACCAAATGGATCTAGTAAAAGCAATCTAGTGATTTTGACAGGTTTGCTCAAACATTACTTCTAAAATTTATCAATTTATGATTTCTGGTGCATTCAGTCTTTTTAAATTAATTTCCTCTAAAACAGACACTTTCCTAAATGCTGACAACAGATTAATGGATTATTTATAACCGACTGATATGCTTCTAGAAGCAACGGTGCTCATGAACTGCCTTGCTTATCCACCATCTTCACATTATCTAAAAAATTCGACTCAATTTTCTTTCTAGTGCTTTTAACAGTAGACAGTCACAAAGCAGCTTAACATTAATCTGGACGTAGATTTAGATCCCTAATGAGTAAGCTAGAGGCAACAGATGAAAAAGAACTTCATGAGACAACATGAGAAAGAAACCTTCACTGGAACCATACAAAAGCAAACGCAACCAACCAGTAGTGTGTAAGAAAGGATATTCAATATGTGCAGATTGTGAAGAAACAGGACAGTCTTTATGATTACATCAGCAGTTCTTACAAGGGTCGGGACAAGACACTGGACATTTCCCCTCTTCTAGCGCAGCCTTTAACTGTCACTCATGGATCACTTCCTGGTGGTTTTAGGAGCTATAAACAGTCGCCTTGTTAGCTCTCATTGCTCTAAATTGCTTGAGCCCTTGCCTTGTTTTGAATTTCATCCCTGGATTGCTCTTGAATATTATGTCGATACATGTTTTGGATTCTGGTATGCGTTTCTGCTCTGTCTGCCTTACACTGTAACAAACTTCTTGCAAATAGATTCTGATACTGCTTCTGATTATCCAATGTTATGGCAGGTTTTGGGAGGTAAAGAGAAAAAAAACTAAAACCTTTTGCACTCTTGAAAATTCCTATGTGAGTCTAGTTTGCAAAACAGGCATGCCTCCAATTTGTAGGAAAGAAAACTAATGAAAAGTTATACTGTTTTTAGGGCCAAGGGCGGGATTTACAGCCACAGCCTTCTGTGAAAGGACCGGCCTGCTTCTGTAGGATGTATTACTGTCTCGTACCCAGTGTTCCCAGGATAGGCTCTGGATCCCCAGCAACCTTGACCAGCATAAAGTGGTTATTGAAGATGAAAGAATGTATACAAGTGTAATATACAGTTCCAATAAAACTAAAGCAGTTTATCATCATAAAGGTATTGTTATGGTAAGGTGCAGCTGTAACAGTCTTTTTATGACTTCACTAAAATGAAATTGCAATGAAGAGAGCTGTAAATTTGCAGCAAGTCTGGTTGCCACATGGTCCCAATTCATTAAAATGTTTATGAGACAACAGTTAAGGTTATGGTTAGTAGTAGAATTATTAGCCACAATTTATTTACAAATTCCTTCATACGAAATGTAACAAAACCATTCATGCTTGCTAGAACTCCACCAAGTTGTTTTTCCACACGTGACGAGACACTGCAGTGATCTCACCGATGCATGACGGTAGCGGTTTATCCCAAACACGTCTGTCTCCACTGAGGCAGGTCAGTGTGCTGCTGCCATGCAGTGTGTAGCCAGGATTACAGCTGTACAGAACAAACGTGTTGGCAAAATGGCCGTCGTCCTGGATCTTGTAGCCGTAGTTAGGAGTGCCCGGCTCTTCACATTTCATAAGGTCAAAGCCTGGTAAAGGGGACACAACAAGAAAAAAAAACCACCTTATTAGAATGAAACCAAGGTTGGGTGATGTTAGTTTTTGCTGAATCACAGTCTGCTGATTGGAAATTCAAGGAAGCCTTCACGTCACCTTAGCAACCAGAATAAGACAGGATCTGTGATACAGAATAACAGGACCTGTGAAATATCATCCACATAGACAACAGTTCAAATGAATGAGAAGATTGTACAAAGCCTTCACAGTTCAGTAGCTAACAACATGAACAAGTTGACTGGAACTGAATGGAAATAGCTAGAAATTCTATACCTGACCACTGGCTTATCTCAAGACTTATTGCTTGACTTATATAAATATAGATCCAGAAATTCCTGTCATGTTCATGCAAGATAATGAAGTTAAGTATTAATTTATAAATCAGAAGTTACAGGTAAGAATTTCTGTGATTGGTGGAGCTAGCACATTATGTCCAGTCTCGGTGATGTCATTCCTGCTGCCTTGGCTGGAGTCTCTACAGTGTTTTGTGTTTTTCTAACAAAGCCTTGTTCTGATATTCATACTTACTTCTGAGCTGCTTTTTTTTTTTTGCTAAGCAAACAATATACGTAATGCAGTGGCGAAAGTTGAACTGACAATTTAGCAAGCTAATTAGCTTGTGTGTTAATTGCTGTAACTTTTTTGTTTGTTTTTATATCACGTCCAGCATGCAGTGATTTTCAAATCTAATAAATCAAGCTCTTAACAATGCTCAACAAACGGTGCTGTCCATGGTTCTGAAATAACAGCGCTGTGTTTCAGAACCATGTCTGAATCCTGTTTGGGCAGTGGGAAAGGAGACTGGATCAGATAACAAGCTTCAAATATTTTATGGGGGAGAAAGCTTCAAAGAAGGTGTTTCATTACAGTCCTCTCTATGACACTTCATAGTATCTCAGACAATATTTATTTATTTAAAAAAAATTTGCTCTGTTTCTTTAAGGTACTTAAATTCAAATTTCTGCCAGTTAACAACCACAAACGTGTTCATTAATGTGTTGATTCATGTTCGTCACTGTGGGCTTAATATTTACTAATTAATGTGATAAACTTTGTTTTGTGCTTTGTTGTTTACTTGGTTTATTACAGGGTTTATTAATACTGAAGCTCATTGTTCATGTTAACTAAAGTATTAAATGCTGTAGCTTAAATCATTAAAGTAAAGTTCACTAGCAGTTGAGATGAGAAGTGTGTGGAATAATGAGCTGCTCTGCACACTCACTTCACAGTCCCATAGTTGGTGAAAATATTTAACGTGCTTAACTGATAAATTCTTCTTTCACTCTCTTAACGTTCATGCACAGGCATACAGTTCTGCACACTCATTTTGCAAGTTGTCCCTCTCTGCATTTGATATATTTTTTTAAATACCATTTAAAAGGTGGAACCTGAGAAGCACAGGAGACTGGCCATGTCAGTGAGCCAAAATGCTAAAAAAAGAAGAAGGGGGAAAAAAAAAAGGTTCTTGCAAAATCCCACATACCCACAGTAGGGAGAGACTGATTTTTGTTTAATAATGACATAAAGGTTATTCCATAAAAATTGCACCTGCCCACCACAGTTGCCATCGCAGCCCCAAGCAGGCCATTTTGAATTAATATTGGTACAACATATGCTCGAGCAAAAGATCGTCTTTTATCTGTTCGTTTGCCCTGTAGACGTGCAACGCATTTTATCTCCCATGTTCTAACTGCATGTTAAAGCACTTCCATGGGTCTCGTAAAAGCAGATGACCTGGAAGAGACCGTGTGCTCATCTATTCCTCTGTTTCACAGCACAGAGTCAGTGGACATGTAGGAAAATGGTTATATCAGCACTCCAACTTCTTTACCAGTTTTTAATCATTTTAAAAAATATTCATTCCGTGAAAAATACAGCATAACCTGTATTAGACCACAGTACAGTAGGATTTCAGAAACTGAAGGTGTGGGTTAATTTCTCAGTAGTTCTAAGTGTCATTCAAATCATGTTTTTTTTTTTGTTGTTTTTTTAAATAGTAACTGAGCCGTGCAAAAGTTTGGACACCTTTCCAATTGTAAAGTCTCAGAATTTAATTAGCTCATCATGCCAATAACCACTGAGCCATTAGGACTCGTTAACCAGGTCAAGAATTGTAATTAGGAAAAAGGTTTCCTAGAGCGTAATAAATTCGCTAACTCTTCAAGCCATGGGCTTCTCTAAGGAGCTGACTGTGGACTTAAAAATGAAGCTAACTGATGCTTATAGCAGAAGGAGGCTATAAAAAATAGCAAAGCACTTCCAGCTGTCCAAAATGTCACTATTGGCCATCGAGATCTGCATGGCCAAGAAAAATCTCAGAAGTGTTCATATGCTGGGCAGAAAGGCAAAGCAAAACCCCCATATGTTATGAAGGGCCTGCAGGAAGGTTTAGCTGACTCAGGAGTGGTGGCCTGCATGGAAGAGTCAGCAGAAGGAAACCTGTCTGACTTACAATAACAAGCACCAAATGGTATGTCTAGAGTCGCCTTTGATAAAAAGGACACCTTGCCAACTGCTGAGTAAGTGGTGGCTATGTTATGCTTTGCAGTTATGTGGCAGCCAGTGACAAAGGAAACACTGCACAGGTAGGTGGGACAAATGGATTCCATTAAATAGGAACAAAGTCTGGATCCAAAGGAAACAAGCAGTCAAGAACCTGAAGCTAAAAAACGATTATCCAAAAGAATTATCCAAAACATGCCTTAAAATCCACCATGAACTACTTCACCAAATGCAAGCTAAAGCTTTTACAATTGCCCTTTCACTCCCATGACTTTAAGGTAGATCTTTAACACGCAAGGCATGCAAGACAGGCCAAGAACTAGAAGCGTTGTCCAAGGAAGAGCAGGTGAAAATTCATTAAATGAAATAGAAAGACCGCTAAATAGGGTGTTGCCAAGTACTGACTTCGTATCGCATCCAAAACTTTTGCACATGCCACAGTTACTTGTTGCAGGGGGTCATGTTTACTTCTTTTCACAAATATCAAAAATCAACAAAATATACAATTTGGCCAGGGGTGACCAAACTTGTGCATGCAACCACATGGTGGTGATGTCTGTAAATGTTCGTTTATGCTTGTAACATGAAGATCACATTTTTTTTTCCTTATTAATTTCAACAGAGAAAAAAAATGAGAGGCTAGAACTAACTTGTATTGGGTGTCCCACAACATTAAATGCAACTACAAATGGTTAAAAGGTCATGAAATAAAAAGCAACCTTTGGTAAATCACTCTGGTATTCACGATGTGTTGTGGTATCACACCACCCCCATCATCATCATGTAAAGTGTTTCATTCCTTATATATATATATATATATATATATATATATATATAAAACAAACAATTAGGTATATTACAGCAGCAACTGTAATTATTCATTTTTAAACACTAGGTTACGGTTTCTGAACTAAATCAATTAAAAAAAATGCACCTCAACCGGATAATAAGCCTAAAGCCTAAAGTCTTTAGTAAAATGTCTTCAAGCTCCTGAAGTGCATGCTGCTAAAGACACAGCTACTGGGAAATTACTCACTAGTGTATATCAGTTTGAAGCCTTTGCTGGTTCCCGTCCCATTACTATTGAACTCGACCCACAGATGGTTGGAGGTACTGTTGACGATGACGTTGGACATTTCACTTCGTGTAAAATTGCCCAGCAGTCTTGATGAACTGTCTTGACCATCATAAATCTACAAACAGAGACACACACATGAGAGAAGCAAGGACACGCTGGATCTCTGCCCTTAATGCATTTTTTTTTTGCTTTGTTTTTTTTGTATTATTTCGACATGACGAAATGTTGGGATTCTGGAATGTGTGCGTTGACTTCTGTAATTGTTCCTGGTTATTACAAACATACCAGAGACAGTAGGCTCCATATGGGAGAAGTCAGCAGCAGCATGGCAGGAAATATTAAAGGTCATAAATCAATGCCAAGCTGCGTCTTTCTCCATTTTCTGCCACAGAAGACATTCTTTTTAACCCCTAAAGCACTATATTGTGCCACTCGAGTGCTGTATTTGTAAAGTGAGCTGCCAGAATGTGTAGGAATTCAATTCTCTGCCTGGATGGAAAGACAAAGATATTTCTAGCACAGATCTTCCCATCCAATCAGCGAAAACACTCGCAGAGTTATTCATGCAACCCAAATTAACCGCAGAATCATTTAAACAAAATGGGGTTTGTCACAATGATAAGTATTGCATCAAATGCAATGGGAACAGAGATAATAAGGCTATAATGTCTTTACGGAAATAGTTTCGAGGATCCATGAAAAAAAATACCACAGGCAAAAGACTATAATAAAGATTGGAGTGTATCTGGATGCGACAAAAACTGCAGCTTATACGCTTACACCGCGGCTTAATTAGTGGCCATAGTGCTCTTCGGGGATCTCCGTTCTCATCGGAAGCTATGTGCGCCTTGAGCGCTGTATCTTAAATGAACCTATGAATAGTTAATGTCTTCACTTAGTCACATGTATGGCCGTCTTGTGGATTACAAGCTCTTTCATGTTGGATGTGCGGCAAATAGCAGAGGATGACGCAATGGGGAAACTTCTGCATCGACGTGTGCTGAAAATTGAGATGCACAAATACTTTTTAGAAATCACACTCAATTGGTGAACTTGTTCTATCAAGTCCTCTTTAACTCTCATTTTCTAGTTGGCTTTTAGCAGAGGTGTGTGCGTGGGACCATAAATCCTGCGTGTGCCGGGATGTACAGATTTAAAAAATTTTTTTACACCTACCTTCAATATCTTCTCGTGACTTTAAACAATTGAGTCATTTAAACCACCATGACCCTGACCAGAATAAATTTTGTATTTACTGAAGACGAATGAAGGAAAGCACTAAATGTGGGGTGCAGCACCACGGAAGCACCTTTTTTGCCCTCGTGTTAATGAATATGACCTTTAACTCCTGCGATTTTGTCAGATCTCCCTCCCAGTGCATGCATCTGCCTTGTGGACACTGTATTTGTTTTCATGCAATAACAAAGTAAATAATATTCATTCAAAACCAGTTCTCTCCCAGTGCATGTAAAAGATCCTGGAAGCGCCTTTTACGGTCAAGCATGGTGGTGCATTGAGCAGAACAGACGCACCTGCAGGAAGT
Source organism: Chrysichthys cranchii (assembly GCA_030068335.1). Lineage (NCBI taxonomy): Eukaryota > Metazoa > Chordata > Actinopteri > Siluriformes > Claroteidae > Chrysichthys > Chrysichthys cranchii. Next base: position 23,005,525 of record JAQMCW010000037.1, on the reverse strand, counting down.
CTCCGTCACGTAGCTGGAAGTTGCTGGCAATGAGCTGGATCCCCTTGCCGTTATCAGTCTGTATGCGGTAAATGCACTCGTGGTTGTTGTCATAGTTAGCTGGGTAGTTAGGGGACAGAAGAACTCCTTCACTGCCTACAGAGGAGGCGCCACACTCGGCTGGGCAAAACCCCACGAGCACAGTGTTGAAATAACAAGAGAGAGAGAAAGAAGACGATGGTTGAGGAGGGTTGAGGTGCACCACCATGCTATATCAATTAAACCGGAATAGCAGGGGGCAGAAAATGATCACTTCCCTTTCCGCACACAATAGCACGATGTTCCCCTTGTTAGCTGTGTGGAAGTCTCTAACTTCCCCTAAAGTAGTCCCCTAAAGTAGTGGCTCTCACGGCTACAAGTGGTGCTCACTCGACATAATTAAGCCAGCAGCGCCCTGACAGCTGTTGCTCTGCTTCCTGTTGATAGGCCAGTCCGACTATTTTCACCAGATGGAATCTGGAGCCTTTGTCACTTTGATGGATCACAACTTCAAACTTCGGAGGAATGCTAATTAACGCCGGGCTTTATGTGTTAGTTAGGTATTGGTCACAAAAGCCCAGGGCTACACTAGAATGAAATGTCCTTGCAGTTAATATTCTGCTCTTGTAGGCTATAGTATATGCGCAGATGTTGCCTCAGTTCTTGTGTTGACTACCTTCTATTCAAAGTTTTTAAAAAGTATTTAGACTGATTTTGAAGAGAATTTGCTCGAAGAGTGGCTTGTGCTACAATAGGGAACTTGAGCCTCTATTTGAGATAAAAAACAATACATAAATAAAGCTACTGATTTGCCGTTATCTAAGAGAGCTGTATAAAAGAGGGAAAAGAAGCACAACATTGATCCCCCCCTGCTTCCCAGTATGAACGAGGCACAGAGGTAATGCAGCATTTTAATGTAGCCAATATATAAATCTCAATAATTCAAGACTAATGATTCCTGTAGTCATTGCACCAATTAGGAGTAACCATGGTGTTTGTACATCCTCGTACATGCACCACACTTGCACGCACGGCTCCTAAATGATTGACTATGGCAATAATCTGATGCAAAAGCCTTGCACAATAGCCATTGATCATTCAGTCAGCTCTTTTAGACTTTCTGTCCAAAATGCCATTAAAAAACCAATGAGCAGCTGAGATGATTTCACACTGCCATGCTTATTTTGTCAGATTCTGTTGAGAGATTCATTGATGCAAATCATGAAAAATTACTTTGATAGATTATTAGTAAAATAAGACAAGGTTCAGTCAGTCCAATCCTACAATAGCTTTAAGAAAAAAGAATATAAAAATCTCCACATTAAAGGTCACATGCAAAGGTTTTGCAGAAAGGTTATTTAACACACTCTGAATTGGTGTCCAAAGAACTGAAATCCGTGATGTTTCTCGTGGACTTTTAGATAAACGGTCATTAAGTATAGTACTGACAATACTTTGCAGATCATGCTTTTCATTTGCTCCAGCCTTGTGTGATTGAAAAAAAGACATCAAATAGATTCCCAACAACAAATACAATTCAAAAGAAGTATTATTATGATTAATAAAAGTACTACCTACCCACACACCTGGGCAGGGCTGCACTCCAGACACGCCGACCTCCTCCCAGGCACGTGATCTTGCTCTCTCCTTCTAGCCGGTAGCCCGAGAAGCAGGTGAACACCAATGAGTCACCCACTCCGAACTGGAAACCCACCCTCCTGCTGTAGGCTGGCACACCAGGATCGTCACACGGCTCCAGATCATACTCTGGAAATGTACATGTTAAAATTAATAGGACAACATAGGGGCGTGATGCTAAAAAAAACAACAAAAAAAAGTAATTCAATGCTCTTAAATCTTATTCACAACTGGGATATTTGGTTTATTTACTTTTCTTGCAGGTTATATACCCTTCTCCCAAAACAAAACGAAATGTAATACTCCATATTAAAATATAAATAAATAAAAATTAACCATTGCATGCTTTTGAGAAACAGAGCACAGTTCATAGGTCACAGTGAGAACGTTCACTTGTCCGGAATCCAATAAAGTCAGTTCATTTGGGTACTGATACCTGAGAAAGTGATATTGAAGCCCTCGTAGGACATGGAGAAGTCAGAGATGAAGCGGATCTGGGCGCTGAAGTTTCCGAACAGGCCCGCTTTGATGGAGGGAGGCAGGACGGAGCCTGTGAGGCGAGCCACAGGTTCGTTGAGGCTGCCATCCTCCATGATGAGCAAGTAATCATGCGAGTCCTCCAGGTGGAATGTGTGAAAAAACAGCTGTACCCCTGCAGAGATGCAGATGAGATTGAATCCCTCTACGCCAGAGATGTTTGCTTTTGTCAGTGGGTGCACAAGGGGAGCAATAAAACTAAAAACAACAAAAATCATATTGCCCCTGAAGGCGGGCCAAGTCATAAATCAGGAAGAATCATGGAAGGCCATGTTTACATCTGGTATTAACGTGCGCCTTGGGTAATCACATCACATCACAAGGGGCAAGCTAGGACGGGCGTCTGTTCACATCTGACCAGTTCACTGACCACCTTGTGACTAGAAAGCACTGGCAAAGCTACATGACATCATGTAATAAACAAGGTCAAGTCAAGGTTACTTTTACGCTAATATCAAAATTCAAATGAATCCCCTTGAAAAGGAACATCTAACTGTCCAGTTTCAGTGAGCCCTGCCCCACAGTAACTTCCGATTCCTGTTTTTGACGTGGTCTTCGGCATTTGTCGCCCATCCGCCTCCAGGTCGTACATGCCGTGCTTTGTGAGGTGCTTTTCTGCTCACCACGAATCTAAAGAATGGTTATTCGAACCAAGGTGACCTCTCACAGACCTGATGCTTACGAGACATTTTTTTTGTTCTGTTGCACACCACTCTGGATAAACTCTAGAGACTGCTGTGTGTGTGTAAAAGATCAGTGGTTTCTAAAATCCTCAAACCAGCCCGTCTGGCACCAACCACCACGCCTCAGTCGAAGTCATTGAGATCATATTTTCCCCTGTTCTGATGTTCAGTGTGAACATTGACTGAAGCTCTTGACTTGCATCTGCCAGATTTTATGCACTGCGCTGCTGCCACGTGACTGATAATCCCATGAATGAGCAGCGATACAGCGTTTCCTAAGATGGTGAGTGGATGGTGAGCCTATAGCTGTAGTATATTTTTTTCCTGATTAAACGGTTAGGCACTTAGATTGGCTAATAAAAGCTTCGTGTGTACTATTAATGGCAGACAGCATGGCATTTTGTGCAGCTCAGCTAAACACATTTTGTACGCTTTATTCATCAGTCACACAAAAAGAAAATGCTCACATGCGCTAATGAATTAATGAACGTTACCGTCTCAGGGAGTGTTTTGTTTCGCATCAATCTCGCACACACCCCCTTTATTTTGGAGACATGTCTCATTAAGCCGTAGAAAAGCTCTAACATTTCCTACAGTCCCTACCTTGCATCCAGCTTCACCGCTGCTCTCTGCATCAATCCCAATCCATCCGCCTCACACTTCACTGTACTACAATCATACCTCACTCTACCACGCTCACACTCACCTGAAGTGTAGCTCCTGTTTTCACTCGGTGTATCTGAATAACTCTTTCTGTTCAAGTCCTTCTTCTGATTGCAATTCTGAGTGATAATTTCCGATTATCCTCCCGTTTTCACTCTGTTCCTTCCTCCATATTTGTCATGCACACAGTAGTTTCTGTATTGCTCATGCTTCAAATTCCTGACACTGCAGCTAGAGCTCTTTTTAGAGCGGGTCCATACACAGTGATGACTCTAAACTGTCTTGTGGCTTACTAATATTTTTAAGACGTTTAACATGTCCACTGGACAGGAGTTTCAGTCTATTAGTTGGCTTGTTTCTGATCATTTTGTGCACTCAACAGCTTTAATAGAACTTTCCACAGTGCTAAAGATAGGATTTATTAGTAGCTTGATTCCATGTGAAAACGCATGTTAAAATGAGATGCAGAAAGGGCCTCAAAGACATTACCAAGAGTAATCTGCTGTTAATTGTGGCCAAGAGGGTCTAATTGTATCTAAAACCACGATCCACTCAGTTCTGGGAGCTGCAAAATGATCCGCTTCAATGTCTTACCTTTGCCATGAGAGACCTCTATGGTCCACGTGCAGTTCAGAGAGTTTGGGTAGAAATCCGGGAAACCCGGAGAGAGGATGGTTCCGGTTTTTCCATGCACGTAACCACCACACAAAGCTGAAAGGCAGAGGTGAATGCACACATATGGTGTTTGATTATTGAAGTTCCAAGATTGATTTGTGTACAGCTTTATTCGTAATAAAGGGCTCCCCCTCAATCTCCGAACACCTGGAGTAGGGTCTGTGACACTGGCGCTGCAGCTTCCTTCGATAATTATTCGTGCGCATCCTTGTATATCAATTTCGGTTTCTTGCTAACAATAACAGCATGCGATACAATGATGATTAAGCCCACGGACTGCCTTGTAAAACTGGATTTGATTAGTATTCCAATTGTGGGTAAAATAAATAAATAAATAAATAAAAATTACCCAAAGAAATTGCGACATAAAAAAAAAAAAAAGAGTCTAGGAGGATTAGATATGGAAATCTAGGTCAGACTCAGTAAACTGTATCCCTTGGTGCCGAGAATCTAATATGCACTTTATAAATTCCATAAACAAACTTTAAACTCCTTTCCCTAACTTACTTGTAGGGAAAATGATGGCGACGGGCTGGAGAAAAAAAAGCTTTTCTAAATGAAAAGTATTTAGCAAGCTGGAAAACGGATGTAAAACTATGCTTAATATTCTCACAAAGGTCTCATGTCTACGTTTTAATAGAACAAATCGGAGGCGTTTTGCTTGCGAGGGTATTGAGTTTCGGACACGTTTACAATAACACGCAGGCTTCTTGGAAATGGATATGGAAATGGCACCGCTTTTCATAAACCAAGGTATGGAGTGTGCAGCTCTTGAGGCTATGGTGATGCTAGTGATTAAATGAAGCTTGTGTTGTATACATATTATCATACATGCTGTGGGCCATAATGAAAGCTTAATCTACATGTACGGTTCTTTTCCTGTAAGACAAATGCGATGCAAGTAATAGCACAGCACCCCTCTACAGTACGTAGGCTAGGAGCCCATTCATCATTTCCTGGCAAAGGAACAGACTGTCAATCAGTGCTCTCTGTAAGAAACCACATTTTAACTCATGACAAAATGTTTAAAAGTGTAAAATCATTGCTCAAAGGGAAACTCGATGTTCTCAATGAAACAAACTCTATTTTGCTGTCGATACTTGCATGCAACCAAATACAAATACATTATTTGGACTGAACAGGGAAGTGTTCTAAAGGAATACAAATACAGATACGTATAGTAGGGGATTTGGGGCCAGGATCCCATAGGACGAAACAAAAAAGTCATTTCGAGCACGAGGTCTTTATTTTTATGTGGCGCTTGAAAGCGAAGCTCGCGGGCAGGTTCGCCGTGGGTCCACAAAATTCCCACCCCAACTTTATTTCAAAAGCTGCACAAAAGGACTTGAAACCAGTCCGCAACTTTATACACTGGGCAGAAGTTCTCTCCCTTGTTATAAGTTCACAGTTGTGCATGCGCATTTCTGATGCACACCAGGAAGACAGCCCATGAAAGGCATGTACTGTGCAACATACAGCATATTTCTGCTGGGGTTTCCAAAAAAATTTAATTCATTCTTTCTGTGCAGAGTTTGCATGTTCCCAATGTGCCTGCATGAGTTTCCTCCAGGCACTCGGGTTTTCTCCCACAGTCCAAAGACATGCAAATTAGGTCAACCGGCTACTCTAAATTGTTCATAGGTGTGTTAGCCCTGCTGTAGGAACACCCTGCCCATACCCAGTCAGCTGCGGTTGGCTCCAGCTTCCCCACAACCCTGATAGATAAGCGCTATCGAGAATGGATGGACTGATGGATAAGATATTAACTTGTACACCCATTGCTCTCATTTCTCGTTGTTCTTAAAGGCTGGTTTTCCACTGTTAGAAGAAGAACATCTTTTCAGAAAACCATAGTCATTATAATGAAATCCCGAGTGTCCAGGACTTCCTGATTTGGGAAGGACATTGTTGTTTTGCAGCACCGTTACCTCGCGTACTCAGTCACATTACAAAGAAGACAGAAATTCGGCTGTTGC
>JAQMCW010000037.1:22965233-22979222 GCA_030068335.1 Chrysichthys cranchii | reverse complement strand
CTAGAGTGCTACTTCCTTTTATAAATAAATATATATCTATATATATTTTTCCGTGGCTCTCCGCGCATGTGTCCGCCCCGCACACCCATTCCTGACAGTCAGCTATGTTACAGATGTTCACTAACGCCCCTTCACTCCACCCTATCACAGCCTGAAATCGGCAAACGCCCAGGGAACCCAGATTATTCTTCCTTTGATTAAATTCACTCATTTCCAAAAAACATAACGACACAAAATGCTATAAAACTATTATAATCCCTCTCAGGGCTTTTCCACGATGGATTAATTTATGACTGATGAAGGGGATGCACATGCTCACAGAATTAGCCATGTGGCATCAGGTATGTAAAAACAATCTCTATAAAACTTTGAACAGTTTGAATTACCAGCTTTGCATAACAAACACAGACACATTTATTTGAATGTGAAATGGAAAAAAAAATATATATATATATATATATATATATATATAAACTTGACCATAAATTATTATGAGGCATATTGTGGGTGTTTATGGTGCTTTCAAGCAGCTTTTAGCTCACGATGCAAACATGCTAATATACCAGGCCATATAGTTCATAACGGTTTATTACGAAGGGGAAAAAAAAAGGACAGCGACTGCGCCCGTGAACATCCTCATAAATCATTATGAGCCAAATTAGTGTTAGGACTTGGCTTTCAAGAACAATTTGGCTTCGTATGCTTCAAAAGGTACGTAGCTTTATTCCTTGTTCCGCTCGACTCCTCGGTCTGCTCACCGCATACGTCATGATTTTCCATGCAACACAAGAGGATTAATCAGAGACTGATTGTCTAACAGAGAAAGTTGTGAGAACAGTTTACCATTTGTCAGGTTTTATTAAGATGGGACTTAATCAGGAGCCCACGCTGTTTAGAGACAGGCCCCTGCTAACTGCCATGAGTAATAAAGCTATAAGGTAACGGAGATGCATCTATTTTAAAGCGTGTTTGTCCAGAGTCAATGCTGTGCATGCAAGGACTTTGACAAGAGTTTTCCTTCTTTATACATACGGCTTTGAGGGCGAATTGGGCGAAAAGGTTGGAATGATGTTGGAAGTGTGGTTCATTATTTAATCTGTTTGATATAATAAAGTATAACACCTAGCAGCAGGTAGTTTTCTCCACCTCTCAATAGTGGCATGCATGTTGCTTGAAGCAGGATAGCAGGCGTTTCCAGTGGCATGGTTTTTCCACAAATCTCAGCAACGTAGATTTATTATTTTTTTTTTGAGAGTGGAGTACATTAAATGCATCATTTCTTTACACTGTGCACCATCAACCTACTTACTCCTCTTGATCCTGTTCTCATAATGATCCCATAGATTACATATTTTTTTACCTATATTTTTATGGCCATATATTATAGGGGGAATCACCGATTCCTGAGAAAGATTGTTGATATTTGAACTCAACTGCCCAACAAATACACAACTCCCTTCAGTGCGCCTTCAGAAGCTCCACCCCTCAGATTCATCGATGCGCATTGCCAAGGCAACAGCACTGAAAATGACGCATCTATTTTTTCCCTGTTCTGTGATTGGCTGGAATAGTGTTGTCCAAACCACTTTCTTTTCTTTGCCTGTTTACAGAGCCTGGGATTTTTTTTAAAAAGCGCACACAGAACGAACAGCTAGCACACAGTGAGGAGATACTTTCTGAATTTGACAAATATTGAATCTGGATTAGAATTGATGACTGCACCTTTAATGCTTTATGCTAACGTGGGTGGAACAGGGCAAAAAACGGCACATTTTACTCCAAAAATGGCCTCTTTTTAGACAAATGCAGAAATAAGACTATTTTTGTACTCTGAGTTGGTCAGTGACTCAATAAGTTCAAAAGTTATATCAATATTTATGCACGGAAAGAGATTTATATTCACAGCAGGACCGCACAGGTGCTTAAGTTGATTTTCTGGTCGACCCTTTCAGATAATTAAAATTACCTGTGTGCAGTTCAGGTCTTCAGAGTTGCCAGATTTGTTGTTCCCTCACTATTCGTTATTTCGCTTTGGCTACATGGTCCAAAAAGCAAAAAACGCACTAGATGCAATATAGTCAATTTGGCTAGCCATAACAAACACCCAATTCCAATTACAACAAAAGCTTTCATGAAGCTTTTATTTCAGTATTTCAGTCACACGCTTCTACTAGACATCCGTCAAATTTTACACATCTCGGAGTACTGTAACAACTGGGGTGGTTTCGCAGAGAAATTAATCTGTCAACCCTTTAAAAAGCATGTTTGCTAGCTCGTAATACTTTCAGGAAAAAAACAAAAAAAACCCAAAACACTACCATCCCGGCACCCATGTTGTGACTTGATGAGCATGTAGTTCCAAAAGAGTCTGCTCATAGTAGGAAACCATAATAGGCTTTGTGCACGGGTCTGCAGTGCGCAGTTTCTCAATAGGCATCATTTATCTTCAGCACATGTTCTCGAGCGCATTAGCCTCATATCTATATAATTTACCCCTTACATTTCCATACAATGGCATTTCTCCACAGGTCTCCACTTTTGTGACCCTCCTGATAAAATTTCGATATAAAAGCTAGCGAGAAAGAAGACAAAATATACTCACACAGGAAGTGCAGCAACCAGATGCTTGTTTCTATTATTAAAATTGACATCTGTCTTTATAAAGCATGTTACTTTGACACACCGAGAAAATGACACAAGCTCCTTTTGATTGTATGGTCAAGTCTAAAATAGAGTATTTAATAATATGAATGATTTAGGTGAAAGAACTACATGATTTAATACCGCTTGTCCACTGAGCTTGCCATTTAAGGATTTCTTTTTCTAACGCAGGGAATAAGATGATATAAATAATGGAGGTTATGAAAGCGCAGCTGCATCCATTTGTAATGATTTTGGGATGAGGCATAAATTGTGTGTTCTGTCCAGAGCTCCTCTTACAGTTCTAGTTGATACACACCACGGAGACGGCTTGTTTCGACACCAGGATTTTTCATCACTATTGTTTGGTGGGGTTTTCTTTTTTTGTTTGTTTGTTTTGTTTTTTGACTTTTTGTCATGTCATTGCCTCTACATGTTTTGCTGGCTGAAATTATCAGCGTGTTGGCCTCGCATTTCTCAAGAAGAGGAAAATTGGGTATGGAATTGTGTAGTGCACTCTACTCAAAGTGCGAACAGATGAGCATGTCCTGCCCATCTCCTCTTCAGTAGTGAACACAATAAGTACAACAAACGCTTCAACATGATTACACTTCACCTGGAAAAGGAAAAAAAAAAAAAGATTGCCAGTTGCATTTCACCAAACCACTGTCTTTAATTTAGGTAGTAAAATTCCACCTGTATGCCAAACACGCATGATCAGGGTTCATTTCGCGGATTCCTTCATCTCCAGTATGCACCTGTTTTTTTTTCCTGTTTATTATTATTGTAATTATTACTATTATTATTTCTACAGTAAAAGTAGTAGCAGCAGCATGCTAATTTTTTTTTTGTAAATGTTCTTTTTATTTGCTCAGTGCTTATTTCAAAAATATCCATGTCCACAAATATAACGTGTTAAATATTCACTCATAAATGTCCGCTCTTAAATGTTACTTTCTGTATTAGTGAGCACCTTTTGTGTTGTTAAAAGGTGCTTAACATCTTACCAATGTCAGCAATACTTATTTGCATACTGTATTTGTCTAAAGATTTAATTTATTTAGTAGCAAATGTGTTACAAAATTCATTTCATGGTACACGATTTGTAACAAATAACAGCAGTGAGCGGTTGCAAAAGGACTCGTTACATACTTTACGAGACTTTAATTTTTTCCCGACATCTATGAACCCAGGCACGCTTTTTCTGATCACTTCAAGTACACATCTGCAAGTTTTTTTGTTTTCTGCCTTTTTTTTTTTTATTTAACTTGTGTACCATGAGGAATCATTAACGTATTCTCCTTATACTACTTAACCATTATTAATGATGTACTTTTATGACGCACACATCCTTTCAGGGACAAGTGCTTATGCACTTAACGAAGTTAGGTGTTACTTAAACTTGATTAGCTGTTACGCAATTAGCATAAAAACACCACCTAATACGCATTACTTAACCATACGTGTGTGTCGGTCTGGGAAAATCTGTCGGATGATACTGAGTCCTGGTAAATGGGGGGGGGAAAAAGACTGGTTATGGTTAAAATGATTTTTTAATCTGTTCTCTAATCCTGACTTTATCATTTGCTTTGAAAGATCACGTTTAACAAAAACAGACCCTGTTTAAAAATGCATCTTGGGTGATAGGCCCACAAGTGGACAGCGCTAAATACAGGTGTAAATGACCACCAAGAGGCATTCAAGACACATTCAATCAAACCATTTGCTGATGTGGTCTGGGACACATTTGACCACATATCTTTTGTACTGTAAATGCTAATGCAACAAGAAGGAAGTACCAGGAAAATACATCATCATTACTGCAGGACGTGGAGGTTGTGTTGGTTACGGCAGGCCAGTGCTCGAAAAAACCAGAAAGAAGCACAGACGTATGCGGTTGGAATGCAAGAAAATAATGAATATGTGGAGCAGGTTTAATGTTTTTAACATAACTGTGCTAGGGGTACTCTGACCTTCTCGCTGAAGTGAGGCAGTAAAGAACTCTGAGCACAAGTGATCAGCTAAACACCTTGGAGACGCATGATAGACAGGTGTGAACAATGATGTGTCTTGGCTGTCCAATTGTGACCCGATCGTTCTCTATCCATCTATCTGTCTATCTACACGTATATGAGAATCAATAAAACAGAAGCGATAAAGCAGAAATTCAATAAAGAAGACTAAAGAAGAAAATTCAAAAGTCAGTCTTTCCCTGAGGAAAATCCTGTTGATGTTCTTTTGGGACACGAAGGTTCCTACTATGGTGCACGTCCAAGCACATGGGCAAAGAGTGAACAGTGCAAATTACTGTGCATTGCTGCGAAATGAACTTAAACCTGCAATTCACAGCAAAAGAAGAGGAACGCTGTCCAAAACAGCCTTGCTGCAGCATGACAATGCACATCCTCATACAGCAGCAGCGACAGTAGGGACAGTTCAACGGCTCGGGATCCGACGTCTTCCATGTCCTCCTTACAGCCCAGATCTGGTGCCGAGCCATTATCACACCTTCGGTCCTCTGAAGGACGTTCCCCTCTGATGATGAACAATACAACAAATGTGTCGTTTTGCATGGGGACTATGCGGAACAGTCATATGTTCAGTTTCTCAGAGTTCCTCCTATTAAAGCCATTAAATGTATTTTACCTTTACTTTTTGATTCTCCCTTGTTTATATAAACCATAATGATTCCCATTTGTAAACATCATTTTGGTTAAAAATTCATGAAGGCATAAGAGTGATAAACAGCTCACTCCTGTGTTAAGCAACCTATAATATTAATAACTAATCCTCATTGTGAATTTGAAAAAAACGCTAGTCAGTTAAAAAATTAAAGACATCACATCGCACAATAGTTAGTAATTAATCATACTTAAGAGTGATTCATAATTATCGCTTATGCATGTATGATTTATCAAAGGGAGATAACTCTACAGACTAAAACCTTATTTAAAAACTGAAAATAAACGCAACAATGCAGGACATGTGACTATATTCTAAAACCTAAAAGGGCACGTGAAACATTGTAAGTACTCAAAATTCAAGACGTTACATAATGCCTTAATGAAAAAAGGGGGGTCTAATGAAATACTAAGAAACTCAAAAAACCATGTAAATATTTCTAAGAATCCAATTTTCACAAGATGTTTCTGATATGATTCAAAACGAAACCCTTTGTGTAAACTTGAAGCAGAATGCCAAACAGAAGCATGTCATATAATCAAAACAGGAAGACACAAAACAAGCAGGAAGACCACGGACCTTGTCCACAGATGTTGGACAATAAATTCAGGATGATCCCCAATATCAAAGTCTACTAAAATAAAATGAAAAAGGAAAGCTTTAGCGCTAACACGGTACACTAAAACGGTACATCTATTTTAAGGTGAGCAGATTCCGTTACATATGGTAATTCATCACTTCAGCATCTGTAACTGAGTATATACAGAAATTATGTAAGCGATGCGAGTTTAGAATGTACATACGGAATATATTATTTCAGTAAATGTCTAAGGATATGGTCTCTCTGAAGCGCTAAATTCATAACGTGTTTACTGACTGATATAGCCCTACAGATCAGGGACAACATTATTCAGTCTCAGAGAGGAGAAAAAAAAGTGACAGGCATAATTTAGGCAGAATGGCAAGAGGTATTATTTCTCTCTGCAATACAATACAGGTTGAAGGCTATGCAGATGGGCTCCTGGGTCCACAGCCTCATATTTCTTGCATTATGTCCAAAACAATATCTACTGGCTTCACGGAGGAAAAAATAAAACAAACGCTTTTCTCTCGTAATCTCATAAACATTCCTTGCACACTTAAAAGAGAATGCTGGAATAATCCAGACTGACCTTCTCGGGATCTAGTGCTGTGATGACCCACACGCAGTGGGCGTTGTTCTCGTACTGGACGGGGTAGTTTGGAGAGGTGATGATACCTTTGGGACCTCGCAGGTTCGATCCACATGTTCTTGCTTTTGTGGCGGCAGAGAAATAAAAGCAACAAGAAAAGAAGTAATTAAGGCAGGAGAAGATTTTGATTGTGTGGTATAATTAATGGAGCTAAAGGCCATATTTTAAGGGCAAATGCATGACTGCATTTTGTTGAGAAACAAAAGTAACACACAAACTCTGGAAGCTGAACAAAGTTCTAACTCAGCTTCAGGTTTTATAAAATCATCAAATAAACAAATAAAAAAAACACCCAAGTAACAGTTTAAGTATATCCAGCACAACACAACACAATATAATTTATAATGCTTATAAATATCACACTGTTATAGGAACAAATATCAGTCAATTAAAATGAATTATCATTTCAAAGCCCTGACAAAAAGGACAGGTGATGTATTTTTTGTGGGACTCAAAGGTTGTACAAATCCTGAAAGAAATAGAAACAGTTCAACTGAAAAGGTAAACAGTCATCATGAGGCCAAAAGTATGTGGACACCAAACCAGTACACCCATATCTGGACCATACCCCAAACTGTTAGAGGTAATACTAACAAACAAAACAGGGACGTTCAAAAGACACGTACAAGTGGTCAGGTGTTCAAAAACTTTTGGCCATAGAATGTACACGGAAAGAAAGTACACAGGGGGGTTGTGCATTAACAAAAACATTCCACATTCATTTATTCATCTTTAGTAATTGCTGAGTATCTCAGTTACTAAAAGTCAGGGTAATTTTTCTTATTTTGGGAAATATGACTTAATAAATTCATTAGAAGCTACTGCAGGAAGGTACAAAGAAAATTAACAACTGCCTGGGTGGGATTTAAAAACAGAAAACAGGACAAGCATGTCTCCGGTTATAAACTTGAGTGATGTAGCTGAGGTTGAGGAACTGTCAGGGTCAGAATTCACACACACCATGCTGCCATTTCCTACCTCATTTCAGCTATGCCCACATCAAATACATAGTTTTCAAGCACAAAGTAGATGCAGGTAACATTAGGTTATACCCCTATGGTGAAGATATGAGATTTTTGCAGCACAATATTGCTTTCTACTGGTTTCAACCCAGAGGTCCCTTAACCATATAACACACTATACCACCGCACAGTCTAACACAGTTAACAGCTCAGCGTCACGTCCTCGGTGACTTTTATTTCCAGTGATTAAGTCAAGAAAACAACAGCTTTGTACTTTTATATTTTAAGTCACGCCTGAGTATTTGTGGCCGCCACCGCTGATGGATCACAGATTCTTTTTCCACCAACGCTCCTTTTTCCACTTCTCTCCTGTTCTGTACAGAGGTATTAACTGCTCTTTGTGTTTAGTCAGGGATTATCTTTGACAACTTAAAAGAACAGCCTGGCTTCTTTACTGTCTCATCCTCAGTGGGACAACGCTAGGGCTTTGGAAATGTGGAGTGTGAGAAGATTAGGTTGGAGATATGGTTGACGCCATTCTGAACATACTCTGAAAATATGGGGGGAAAACGGTCAAAGAGAAGCAATATAATGCAACACATCTGCAACAATCTGACTTGCCAATGAGTAAACATAACAATGGTGCGTGAAGAATTATAAAATCTTTTTTGTAAATAATTTAGCAGTATAAAAACTTGCCTGTCTCTTGCCTGCATTATTTGCAAACCGACCTTACGCACATCTCTAAAAACAGATCTCTAAAAACAGAATGCTTGCTAATGAAGCGACAGCCAGCGAGCTGAATGAGCAGTCGAAAGGAGCTCATACCTCATTTACAGGTCTGAAGCCTGCTCTATAATTAAGTCGACATAATCTCTTGAGATCCCCAGGAATTCAGGGCGAATTATTAAATGATGAGGCTAAAGAGTTTAACTTTCCTTTTTACACCTGCAGCCTGTAACTTAACCTTGGAAAAGCTATTAAGTATTACCTTTAAAGAAGATACTTGGTGATGCGGATGCAAATAAAGTACGGGGCTCAATCAACGACGTGCAACAATGCCCAAAATAACATATAAATGTCAAAAACTATACATGTACGGTTAAAATACAAACTTAATTCATTTTGATTAACGCCTTCAGGGGGTCTGTGTCCTCTTTACCTTTCAGGACAGGAACAGTCCAGGTTTCAGCCTGAACCTCATACGCAAGTTTTTTTTTTCTTGAATGCATCAATTATGGATTATGATGTAGCGCTAATTTTTCATAATATAGTCATATAGTCATTTTGGACACGACAAGCAGCTCTATTACTAAATTTTATTCTAAACTTTAATTGTTTCACTTCAGAAAAACAAAGTGAGCACAGCATTTGACAATGAAAGAAAAAAAGCAAGAAAGAAAACAACAGTTATATTATCACTGATGTAACTGAACTGTCATTCAAGTGCTATTTTGCCATTTGTATCATTTTGTTCTACGATACCTACACTACTTGAGAGAAACGAGAGGAAATGGAAACTCATTTTACAAAACAGATAGCTGAGTGTTACAGAAAATTGCCCCCTCTCCTGCAACACACAAGCGAGCCCAACAAACTGGAGATGCATGTTAGAGATTGGAAATAAACACCCCTTCATTTTTAAAAAAAAATTATTTTAACCTTTTTTTTTTTTTTTTTTTTTTTTTTAATTATTTTACGTTAAGTAATACCAGGCACAAAAAGGGATTTTCTCCCCCTAAACTCACATCTTTCATTTTAACTTTTAAGCTGAAATCTAAATGAAAACACCTCAGCTAACTCTGTGATTCCCCCATTAGGCAAACTCATAACTGTCTATGCAAAAAAAAAAGTTAGCATATATGGACACCTAACCAGTATACCCTTATCGGGACCATTCCCCAAACTGTTAGAGGTAATTCTAATTCTAATTCAAACAGAGCAGGGAGATTCAAAAGACACGTATAAGTGGTCAGGTGTTCAAAAACTTTAGTAGGGATGTAACTGAATACAAAAACGTTATTTGGAATTGGGGGGAACGTTGCGCGTTAACAAGAACATACCGCATTCATGTATTCATCTTTACTACTTGCTGGGTATCTCCGTTAATGACTAGTTTGACTAATTTGACTAGTCAAATGAACTTCTGACGGTTTCAAGTGGCATCGTAACTGATGCACCACTAGATATGACTTAGAAGTAATGCCTGGATGACTTACAAACACTATTTCTAACTTTCATAGTTTCATCAGGGTAGGGGCGTTGCATGGTCGAACTTGGGGTCTATGATTGCAGCTGAGGTGTCAGCTTGTCCACAGACTGCATTTAAGAACGGCTTCTTCCTTAAATAGGGCAACATCATACACAGATTTAGTATTTTTGCACATTTATTGCACCAATTTATTTCCCTAGAAACTGAAACTGGAAATTTACTTGGTATCCGGTGTATGGCCGAATGGCATTCTTACCTCATGCCATCATGGTACTATAGGAAGCACTGTTAGGGCTCTTTCCTACCAGGTGCCATCACGCTGAACGATGCCTAGTTCCAATGAATAATGTGACAGAATTCATTCATATACAATGAGATCCCACACGCACCAAATCTACCCGCCGCTGTTGCGATTGTCTGTGCGAGGTTGTTTTCTGCATCTTCTCGTCATGTCTCTCGCACTGATGCCTTTAGCACTGTGTGATTTATTAAAATGTCTTGAGTGTCCAACTCCTGTTTATATGATTTGTGTTCCTATGTCTATTTATGCTGATGAGCCAAAACATTACAATCACCTGCCTAAAATGCCGTTGGTCCTCCATGTGAGGCCAAAACCTCTCCAACCCACCAAGGCATGGGACTCTGGAAGGCCTCTGAAGGTGCCCTGTGGTACGTAGCACCAAGATGTTAGCAAGACGCCCTGCAAATTGCAAGGTGATGCTGCTACAATCTGAACTTCTTGTTCCAGCGCATACCACAGAAGCTTGGTCAAATTGCGATCTAGGAAATTTGGAGGCCGGGGCTACACTTTGACCTCTTTTTCATGTTCCTCTAACCATTTCTGAATAATGTGAGCAGTGTAACAGAGTGTAGTTTCCTGCTGAAAAAGACTGCTCGGCCACCAGAGAATATCAGTGCCATTATGGGGTGGCTCCTGGTCCACAATGATATTTAGGTTAGTAGCACATTTCACATTAACATCCACCTGAATGCTCAGACATAGGGTTTCCCAGCAGAACACTGCCCAGAGCATCACACTATCTCCACTGGCTTGTCTTCTTCTCACAGTGCATCTTGGGAGTATCATTTCCTCAGGAAAACATGAACAAATACCTGGCCATCCACATGATGCAAAAGAAAACAGGACTCATCAGAGCAAGTGACCTCCTTCCATTGCTCCAAGAACAGGTTATTTGTTTCGGCCCTTGTCAAAGTCACTGAGGTCTTCATTACTGCCCATTTCTTCTGCATCCAGCACATTGACTATAAGAACTTTACCATGTAATATATCCCAGCACTTCACATGCACCACTGATACAATATATTTGTTTCATCTGTGAGTGGTTATAATGTTTTGGCTCATCTGTGTATTATTTGTGCACAGTGTCTTTCCATTATATTTCCTGCTGCTGCTGAAGCACCCAAACTTCCCCTTGGGGACAAATAAAAGGCATCTATTTCTATCTAGATACTTGAAGTGCAGTTTAAGGCATTCTTTGCTGAACAAATAAAACAGCCTAAAATAGAGATGCCTTAAAAACAATTTTGCTTCAACTATGGAAACAGTGGGGCAGCACGGTGGTGCAGGGGTTAGCACTGTTGCCTCACAGCAAGAAGATTATGGTGGCTACCTGGGGCCTTTCTTGTGTGGAGTTTGCATGTTCTCCTCGTACGTGTGTGGGTTTCCTCCAAGTGCTCTGGTTTCCTCCCACAGCCCAAAGTCTAAATTGTCAGCAGGTGTGAATGTGAATGGCTGTTCATCTCTCTGTGTCAGCCCTATGATAGATTGGTGAGCTGCCCAGGGTGTAGCCCGCCTCTCGCCTGAACTCAGCTTGGATTGGCTCCAGCTTCCCTGCAATACTGTCTGCTAAGCAGTATAGATAATGGATGTAGGGACAGACATGGAGACAAAGACTAGTGACCTAGTAAAAAATTAGCAGACCTCAACCAGAGGACGGGTTCCAAAGTATCCATTCACTTCTGCCCCGAACTCTGCCTTTTATCCATTTAAAAAGATAACTTTAAAATATGAGCATGCATTTCTCAAATCTCCATTTCTGTATCCTCAGCTTATATTTGAGCTCTTTCCTCAAACTACCGCTGACGGATTAACCCTCAGACATGTTTGCCAAAGTAAGCAAAACTTTAATTAAACTTGTGCATTTAAATGAGGTTCCTGTCCAGGTTAGTGTGTTTGTGAGATGCAAAGAGAGGCACGGGGGGTAGACGCTCAGAATGACAGCGCATAATTAAAACAAACATTATGTCTAATTAATCTGTTCGACGGATGCCTTGAGATATTGAATATGGATGGAAAACAAAGAATGAATTCTTGGCCAAAAACCAATCGCAGACAGGAATCGTATGTAAACGAGCGTTTTTGCTTTTTTTGTTTTGCGAATGCTAGCTAAGGCAGAAGTTGAGAGGAACTGGTTAAGATTCGAACCCTGGGGCAGATTTTTCTGTTTTGTCAATTTGGATTAGTTTGAGTATTACTATGGATGGTTAACAGGTTCGAACTGGAACCATCAGGACTGATGTCCAAATTCCACTGAACCTGAATGCATAATTAATATCAAACCATTCAAGCTTGAATCCGAAACTTAAATCTTAAATTATATTTCATGCTATCCTGTGTGAAGTCCAATAAATACCAGCTTCTTAGCCAAACTGAATTGGTCGTGGTATTGAGAAAAGCATTTTTGTGTAAATATTTAATTCACTTGGAATTTACCTGTGCAGCTACACACATACACGTTTAATTATTAGCATTTTCAAATCTACTGCTCGGTGACGCCTTGTTATTTATTCACTGGTTCATTCCCTGATCATTTCTTTCTAATTTATTAAAATTAATGATTCATGCAAAACAAACAAAAAAACAGTACACAGCTAGATATTACATTATGTACAGATTATCCTGTTATTATCCTAATGTGTTCGGCTGTTCTCCGTTTCCCCATCAATTTGTTTGTCTATTTCTACCTTTTGTTCCTTCGTCACACCACAAATATTTAGTCGAGTGTATGTGTGCATTACCAAGCCTTATTTATTCTGGTGTTTGAGTTTTGCTTGTTTACTTTCTTGAGTATGGAGTCGACTGTATGGTGCCTTTCTGTTTTTTTGACCCAAACCATGGATACTGATTTAAGATCAAAATTTTGGATTGCATTAATATACAACATGCTGAGTTAATGTACTTGTGACCTGCCTACATGAACTGCATGTTAAAATGTCACATCAATCGTGTAACACAAATGGGATTCGTAACTTTTTATAGCTATGTGGAAGAGTTCAGTTACGGTCAGAAGGCATACACGGGCATGGCGTCATGGCAATATTGGGCATCGCTGGCTTCTTTGAACTGAACTGCACAATAGACGTTTTAACAGGAAAAAAAAACAAGAATTTGCTGCACAAATTTAAATTTATTTCTTATTTGTTAAATCAACAGAGGATCACAACAATTCAGCAAAACAATCCCAGAGCGTGACCTTACTACCCCAATGTTTAACAGCTGATACAGTGTTCCTATGTAGTGCTGGTCTACAATCTTTATTCTGACCATAAATCTTTCCTCCACAAGGCTTTTTCTTTATTCGTTTCCTTCGTTTGTCAGCTGCAAACTTTAGTTGAGCTTAAAGGTGTCAATTTTGGAGCAGGGGCTTCTTTCCCAGATTGCAGCCTTTCAGTCAATGGTGATATAACACATGCTTGCCTGTAGACAGTGTTCCAAAAGCTTTGAGCTCATGGCAGACCTGTGCCTTGATGGTTCTTTGGATGTTCCTCTCAACCAATTTCCTCTCAGCTGAGAGTGACAGTGTGGGTCTTCTTCCAGCAAAGTGGCTAGATTTCCCAAAAACTTGCCCTTATGTAAAACTGTTTGAACTGATGATCTTGGAATTGGCTGTTTAACCCTGCTCTGGTACAATGAAAAGTGCATGTGCAAGTTTCCTCTTATTTCACCCCGCTGTAGGCAAAGATGTTACTGTTGGCATTGGCTGCATAACTAATTTGGTTTTCTTGTCACTTTATCTGGGACAAATACATCATCTCTTGCGTTGTCCTGGATCTCAGTGTGTGGTGCTTGCGGCTGCTGTGGGTGCCTCTGGGGGTGCCTCTGGGGGTGGATTTTTGGTCTAAAAATCCAGCGTTGCTTGTGTAACCGGTTTTCACATTTTCAGTTTTTTGGTTGGTCCATGTCACAATCTCTTATCATGGCATCATCGAAAAATAAATCAAATGCTTTCAAGGGTGTGTC
>JAQMCW010000037.1:22932747-22954415 GCA_030068335.1 Chrysichthys cranchii | reverse complement strand
CCTCTGTATACTTTTCCATATTCTACCATTAATAGAACAATCAGGGCTTGCTATACGATACTATACTTTTTCAACAGTATACTATTATTATAACAGAGTAGAGTGGAAAGTATAGTACTCCATAGGGTTCCCCCTTTAACTGAATACCGTATTTCCCCAACGATAAGCCGCCCCACATTATAGACAGTCCCATTCTATAAACCGCAGAAAATGCTCATTGATGTTTTAAAACTCTAAAATAAGCCGCCCCGTGTTATTAGCCGCAGCATTACAAAATGGCCGAACTTGGAGAAGTGACTTAAAGAATGGATTCTCATGCAGCGCGAGAAGAATCGGATAGTTTCATCAAAATAATGGCACGAAGAATGGGTTTCTCACTTCCTGAAACGAAATGGTCTGTCTATCTGAGACAGAACGACTGTGGGACAGAGACTGCCAGAGGACTAGGAGAAGAAACTTGACAGTTTTGGAGAGTTCGTCAGCAATGAAATCGAGACACTGAAACCGACACTGGATGACGTCATCAACATGGATGAGGTCCCAATGCAGATGGACATTCCATCAACATGCACTGTCGATAAGTTTGGTAAAAAGACCATATCAGTAACTACCACAGGTCACAAGCGGACAAGTTTTACGGCTGTTCTGGCTTGCATGGCAAGTGGCAAAGAGCTGGAGCCCATTTGTGATTTTTAAGAGGGTGACAATGCCACGGGAAAAACTACCCAAGGCTAGGGCTGGATGAATGAAGAAGTTATGGTGGAATGGGTGGACACATGCTCCAGAAGGCGGTCTGGACCTGGATTCTTTAACAAGTAGTAGTCCTTGCTAATTGTCAACTCTGTCTGCTCATCTGATGGATAGTGTACAGAAGGCGGTGCACAAGGTTGGTGGCCACGTGGCTGAAATACCTGGTGGACTTACATGCAAACTGCAGCCACTTGATACTACTGTAACAATTCATAATAATTCATATGCTTTTCCAACTGTGGACTTAGCTATTTTAACTATATCTATGAACATCGTCACCATCTATGATTTATTATTATTTTTTTTTAACAGTACATTTAAATTCACTGAATCATTTGGGTATGTCATCTTTTTGTGTACTGAATTATACTTTTAGCGAACGCGTTTTCATGTTTTTAGATAGGCCGCCCCATTTAAGTAAGCTCCATCCAATATGCAGGTTTGTAAAATTAATGCACAAGCCGCAGCCTATCGATGGGGAAATACGATAATAATAATAAGAAGAAGAAGAAGGAGGAGGAATTTTATCACAGACCACGACACTGGAACATGTGACTTAACTTGCGTTTGTGTAACGTTCTGTTGGGGTGGCATGATAATGGGGTTGATGTAACTTGATGAAGCAAGACTTGGGTGTGTTTACAGGGTGACTGTCTACTGATTTTACAGCTTAATGTACAGATGATTTGTCTGAATATTTTGCTCATATTAAGTCAACTTAACTTATGAAGTCTACTGAAGAAGACAGTATTTACGACACCTAACTCCAGTTGGAATAAGCCTTCATAAATGTTTCCATGCTCTAGGCTTGTTTCAGGAGTCAAAAGGGGCTTCAGGTATCTTGCAGCCCTGTGAGCAGCACCATTTAGTAATGTGACAAACTGCTTACAAAATATAATTTTAAAATCTGACTTTTCTCACCAGGGAAAATCAGTACAGCTTGTTTTCTTAAACACAGGGGACTATGTGGTTGCAACACCCTCTTTGATCTTTTCCAGATGCATCATCTTCCAGCAACAGTGCTTTTCATTTTCTTTTTCCTTTCCTTTCTTCACTTATACCAGGGTGCCTATTAAAAGTTCTCCTCTGGTGGAGCTTAAGGTGTGTAAACTTTGTGCTATGTGATGTTAGCTCTCACCATGCCTTTGTCTGCAGTTCATGGTGAGGGCTCTGCACGCTGTGTGAGAAGACGACAGCAAGACTGTGAGGCTCTGGGGTGTCTTTTTAGAGCTGACACTGGCTTGGTTGATGCTTAACTCGTCAATCCTTAAACAAAATGGGGTTTTTTTTTGTGGCAGCTAGATTCATGACTCCAGGTGCCAATCAACTGGTGAAACCTTTTTTTCCACATGCTTCAAAACATTAAGTCTTTCATACAAGTAGGGGGGAAAAAGGCTGACAGTCATGATGGTGATCGAATGCAAAAAAACAAAAAAAACAAAAAAAACCCAAAACAATTATCCTTTGGACCCACCTAAGGACAAGCTGAAGAAAAATACTGATATGCCTTAATATAAGGCCCAGAAACCCTGGAATAACATTGGAGTTGACCGAGATAGTGATCATTTGATGTACGGCATGTTAAGAAGCATATTTGGGAACCATTGGAAAATGCCAACGTCATATAACTAAGGCTGTAATCAAGAACACCATTGTCATATCTAAGACCGGGATTAGTCGATTATGTGTCAAGAGTGGTTCACAAGGGTTTCAATGCCGTGTCAAATCAAGTCCCAAAAAAAATAAAAACAATAAAAAAATAAAAAACCAAGACTCAGTCAGGACTGAGACCAGAAATCATAAAAATCCTTTTCTAGGACAAGCCTTTACTTCAACTAGCTGGCTTCATTTGTGCATTCTGCCAATGATTAGGTTATGTTCTTGAGAATGTTTTCTAGAAGAAGCTTGTCCAATGAAAGCAAAACGATATTTATCAAGACCAATCCCCAAGACAAGTCTAAGTCAGTACAGAAAACATCTGGAGCCTAAACTAGGGTCCAAGACTGGTGACATGTAACATGGTGTTAGAGTGCAGGGTCAGCCATGATACAGCGCTCCTAGAGCAGACAGGGTTAAGGCCGACAAAGTGGCAGCTTGGCACTCCTGGAGCTTGAACCCCCACCTGACCTTCTAACCAGCAACCTTAACCTCTGAGTCATCTCTACCCACGTCTGACTACTACACTGGCATATTACAGCAATACCCATAGGCATCTCAGGATTCTGTATGCATTACGAGGCACTTTTGTTCGACGCTGCCCCTTTACTCTTCTACCTGTTTGCGCTCGCTCTGAAGGAGATCTACCGGTAAGACAGAGAAGGGGTGAGGGTGGTGAGAAAGAGAGAGTGCAAGAGTGCTGAAGTTTGCCATTAAGCTGCTGTGGCTTGCAATTAACATAGGGTGCTGTTTGAGGCCCCTCTATTTCTTTTCAGGAAAGTGAAGACCAGTGGAGCGTAAAGGGGCAGTCGGTGCTGAACAAGCAGTGGATGAAAGAGAGCAAAAAGAGCTTGCTTCTAAGAGAGGCATGCTATGAGGAGAGTAACACTAGTGGATGGTATGAGAAGAAGTAGAGTAAAAAAACAAACAAACCAATAAACAAACTGCATTATAAACCACATTTTTAAGTTAACTTGCCAGAAAGTGTACTTGCACTCTAATTTAATTGGATTTTCTTTTGTCCATAACCAGAGAGAAAATAACGACCTTTATTTTTATTCCAGCTTTGCTCGTGAGGATTTAAAAAAGATTTTTGCAGCAATCATTTTTAATTCAAATATATCTTATATGCAATCTATTTTCTCCTGTAATCCATGTTTGATTACACGTCTGAAATGATACCACACTACCTTATTCATCTTCTCATTTTTAAGCTATCAAAAGATTCCTGAAAGCAAGCGCTATTTGGTACACATAGCATGCTTTGCCAAACTACATGGTCTTGATCCAAATAGTACAGTTAGTTGAAACTGTGTGATTGTTTAGGCACAGCTATTTCTCCGGCACCTTTTAATTTCTTACAACAAATGTTCGCATGACACCCATCAGCACCAGATGCATCTCGGATACAGATAGTAAATTTGAGGAAAGCCTCAAGTAAGAACTGTAATAAATAACTAAAAAGCAGTAAAGTCTTCAAAGAGGGCAAAGCCTTTATTTTATTTAGAGGCTGCTACAATATTCATCAAGCTCATCTGTACTTTAAGGAATGCTGGCGGTAAGTGTTGAGAGCGATGTCGACACATCAGATTACGATCGACACGGAGTGCGGAGTTTTGAACGTAATCGCCCTATAGGAGTCTGCACCTCTCCTATAATCCATCTAATGTTAAAAAATAGAAATGTTATTATTATTAGTCCTTCTTCAGTAACTGTTTTATCATTTTCAGGGTCACGGTGGCTGTGGAACCTATTAAAGGAATACTGTGCATGAAGCGGTAGATGCACCCTGGATGTGCTGACAATCCATCGTTGATCACTATGCCCAATACACATTTGCTAATCTATCTACTGGCATGCATTTTGGGAAATAGGAGGAAAGCAGGGAAGACATGGAAATGGAGAAAGTGCATCACTCTGCTTCAGATATCCATATCCGAATGGGTTTTCTGTTTAGTTTTCTTTTTAAAGAAATCCTGGTGCTTGTTTGCCCAAATCAGGAGACCATAAGTTGTCACACTCATCAGTTGCTGGGAGGCAGAACTGGCAATGCTCTCTGGGTGCAAGGCATGGCATATTCTCTCTCCCCTGTCAATCAGAGTGACAATAACCAATCATGGGAGTCTGTTGGCTTGTGTATGCGGAAGAGTGCAAAGCATGCTTTGCTATGAGGGTGTTAGCCTGCACTGTGATGCAACAGGGGCATCAGTTCCACAAGATGCATTTTGCTGGCTTCACGTCTCCCTGATTGGTGGTAGTTGTGTGATAGGGGAGAGCTGGTTGGTGGGTGGGAAATTCCATGTGACCAAATTAGGGAGAAATGGGGGGTGGGGATAGCCTACTGCTATGCCCGGGACACATACCACAGCATTATTTTGTGTGTACCTGCCTGCAGGATATTCTACTGAACTTAGTTAGCTCTGTGTGCCAAAGCGTAAACAAACTTGAGCCATCGTGACCCTCATCAGGCAGTTACTAGGGATGAATGAATAAACATTGTACATTCATGTTATTGGTCTGTCCTTGGTTTGTCCCATGAAACTCATCTCTGCCCACTCACCTACAAAACCTCCCATTGTGCAACTTTTTCTGTTGTGTCAGGATCCCAGTCCTAATGCACACCTCTGGCCTCAACCAGATGCCCCATGAGGCTTTCTTGCAAGCTTACAAGAATGCACACGAAATTAATCTGAGAAGGACTTTGCTTGCACAGTTGATGAAGGACTTGGTCATCATTTTATAGAGCATATCGGAATTTAGTGTGCAATGCCAAACCGTCAATCCAGCAGATTCCAAATCCTTTGCGAACATCTGAGTTTCTATCAGATTATCAAGTCTTTAACTTGGGGACACCTAAACTCTGATGAACTCAGCAGTTCAATGCTATTAAAAGCAGTGAAAAATAAATAGAAAGAATGATAATGTTTGGAAATGGAAGCGATAATCTGAGTTTTGTTGACCAGCAAATGATTTTGAAATAAGGCTTGGGACATTTGCTGCTTTGTCTAGTCCAAAGAAAGCACATCTGCACATGCAAATTTTCGACTTCATTTTGTAATAATCTTAAAAAAGTCCCTACTTTTTCACAAATCATGAGGCTTGCTAAACTAGAGATTAGAGGGAGATATGGGAATGCAAACAGTGGTAATACTGGAGATTTCACAATCTTATCCGTTGGGAATGGGAATAAATAATAAAAAATATTACTCTGTGGTTAATAAAAAAAAATACAGAAACAGGGAAGAAATTTATGTAAATTTATGGACGGCAGTAAAATAAATACTAATGGTTATGAAATGACAAACAAGTGGAGGTCAGTAAAGTCCATTTTAAACTCATTTTACACCAGAAACATTACTGCTGGCACAAAAAAAAAAAAAAAAAACCCGAATGGATTGAATGGATATTCCATTATATATAATCATCTCTGGAGTACAAAAGTCTGCAAGATGAATGCCAACGGATTATAATGTTAAGACTATATGATGATGAAAATGTTGAAAAAGATCACTTTACGCATTTGTCCACCCACGAGTGAACTGCAGCATAGATTTCTGCTTAAAACGCAAGAGCTATAGTGCTGTGGGAAGGGTTTTAATGTTTGAAAAGCAATAACGGGTCAGTCATCTATCAACTTTCGTCATTATTGCCCCTGTCTTTTTTTTTTGTCAGCTTTTTAAAAGTTCCTCTTCTGGCCTGTGCCTTAATAAATTTTTGGGGGGGAAAAAAAAGAAGGAAGAATTTGTTCCAGAGAAGGGTAAGGGGAAATTTGAACGGTACAGAGGCCAGAGAGCACAAATTATCACTGAATTCTTGTATCACACTATTGTATTCCCATTTTATTGCACGACCAATTTCACTGCAGTTGATTTTTGCGATGCAGTTGCAGTTCTTTCTGGGCAATACGTTTCTCATCAAAGAGGATGGGTGATGAATATGGCAATTTCCTGGCTTTGGGGTCACAGCTCTTAAAAATAGTTGAAACCCTTTTTCTTTTTTTTTGGTTAAACGCTAAATCAATTACGCTCTTTAGGAAGGAGTTCAGAGGACACAGAGCGGTCTAAGATTCAAACTCAATCCTATATATAGTGATGTGTTGGAGCTTCTGCATGTTCACAGCGGTGAATCAGTGCCTCTGCTGCTGTGGATGGTCCCATATGGACTCCCTGAAGACTGCACTTCCTAAAAACAGTTTGTGGCCAATTCACACCCTTTCTTCAGCGGAGAATCTCACCTGGACACTGTGGAAACTGCTGCCATCATTATAAAGATTATGGTGCTGATACCCAACGTTGTTTAACAAACTTAATACTATTTTGACTTTCAGAATGCACACTCATTACAAAATAACGATTTGCTACCTTACTGTGTTCGCCTGTTCCGTGTTCAGTCATTAGTCAGTGTGGTTATTTATGCCCATTTGTTTTTAATTCCTTTTTGCAGCGTTTCCATTAATTGTGCCATGCATTCAAAATAACCGCATGTTGCAGTCAAACTGTTATCTTCCATATTTCCATGCTCAGTCTAAACTAACTCAAAAGAACGTACAGATATAATGCAGCACACATTTTCAGTAAAATGGGCACTAAACAGTATATTAAACCCATTCCTTGGGGTATACATTAAAATAAATGTTAAAAAGTACATTAGGATTTATAAAGCACATTCTAAAACAAAGAAACTAGAATAACAAAAAGCATACCTGATAAAGTATTACATGGTATGATTATACAGTATAAAATCATTTAAAAATAAGGAAATTAGAATAATATAGTTCATTACCATGCGAGCAGCTAACGTTCAGCGATACCGTACGATCAGCTGAGTTCACAGTTCCAATTTCTATCACTAGATTGCGTTAGTACTTCCGGTACAATCAAAATACAGTGGAACCTCGGCTTGCGAGCATAATTCGTCGCTCGTAATCCAAAGCACTCGTATATCAAAGCGAGTTTCCCCATAAGAAATAATGGAAACTCAGATAATTCGTTTCACAACCCACAAATATTTATATAAAAATGATTAATACAAAATATAAAGTAAAAATACATAAAATGGATATGAATTTGACTGCACGGAGTGCGCATGCATCGCACCTGTTCTGAGCACTCCCAATAGCGGCGCATGTCAGAGAACTCGAGCCGCTAAACACTACTTCCTGGTTTTCCTCCGCAATGTCGCGGTGCGTCGCATGGTTGACGACAGGTGTACCGGATTGGGACTGATTGCGGGAGCTATAAAAAGACTCTCACAAGCACGCCAAGGTTGAGCCATTTTCCGTGCACTTGCCAAGCCTCGCTATTCCCGTGTTTGTTTTCTCCGGTTCTGACTAAGTTTCTGTTTCTTGTTATTCAACCCCACCACACCTGACAACAACAAAACAACCTGCACTTTACCTTTAAAAAGAATCGTGGCTGGCGTGAGGGAGAGGGGAGAGGACTTTCACTTTTGACTTTCACTACGACTCACGGAATCACTGCAGTCTGTCGGCTCGCTGGGATCTTTTTCTGTTCAAGAGACTTTAACAAGGAAACGACCCAGTGATCGCGTCTTTTGCCTCCTTTTGAGGATTTTGCGGAAATGTGACATTGCATCGTCATTAAACACATTCACCCCTCGCACTGCTATAGCCTTATTCGGGTGGTGCTTTTCTATAAAGATTTGTACTCATGTGAGGCTCAGCAGATGAAGCGTATGCATACTACTCGTATTGCAGGACCTCGCTCGTTCATCAAGTCAAAATTTATTAAAATTTCTTGCTCGTCTTGCAAAACACTCGCAGACCAAGTTCCTCGCAATCCAAGGTTCCACTGTACTTACATACAATACATAACAGGCTTCGAGGAGTGCTCATTAGCGGGTTTTAGCGTGGTTAATTTGGCTTAAGTCGCTTTTCAACTTAAGTTGTGTCCTCCGGATCCAATTAATAATATGATGCGAGGTATCCCTGTATTTTTTTTTGAACCTGCAGTGTGCAGGTGTTTAAATTATTTTAAAGGTACCTATTAAAGGTACAAAAAAAGATAAGTGACATGGAAAGGTATAGTTTAGTACCCAGTTATCTGAGACAACAGGCATACACAGACATTAAATCAAGCTTTGTTTCGGACAGAATGTAGCCATGGCAAGGCTAACATATTTGTTCACCCATAAAACGTCATTTAGCAAATATCACTTAAGGGTGATGTCGCTCAAAACATTTTAATTAGACCGAAAGCAAATCAACATTGGCATGTGACACCATGGGAGTAATGCTGTCACGGAGTCCTATATTGACGTATTTCCATTTAATGAGCAACTGTAAGCTTTGCAGCAGTGCCTGATGGAGTCAAAGGGTTTTTTCTGAGGGTAGGGCCACATTCCAGATGGGCCATTCACACCGAGAACACGAGAAGCAGCGGGACACTAGATTGATTTTGCTCAAATCTGATTTTCATTTGACACCAGTGCTCAGTGGAGCTTGGATTTATTTATTTCTTTTTGCACTAAGGCCACGTTGCAGACTCTGCCTTTGAGCAGAGCTAATTCGAGCCACATTCATCCATTTCAATGACACTCTCTCAGAGGCTATTAACTGACACTGTAGAATTCTCCATCTTGACATTTCCACCTGCCCCTGTGTCCTATGGCTAAAACTTTAAGCAAAGCAAGCAGGAGCTCCAGATCCTTTTAGTGAACAGGTTCGCTTTAACAGACCATATCAGTACCGAAATTATATCTGTCAAATAGCTGCACGGATTCATTTCCACATATATGGAACTCAAACGGGGGGGAAAGTGATAGAGAATTCATTTCATCTCCAAACTAGTGAAATAATGCTATTTCAGGAAGAATATGTGATGTTGGTTTTGAGGTTGGCAGAGCAAAAATAAAAAAAGAGAGAGAGAGAGAGAGAACAAATTTTCAAAAAAATTAACTGTGACAGCACTTCATTGAGTTTGCCAAGCCAACCAGGCTGCCTCCTCAATGCCTCCCTCCATCATGAGTGAGGACATGTTTATTCACCGAGCGTGAAGTTAATGGAGTTCAGCCATAGTCGCCTCGCAGAATTCTCTCACTGGGGTGGCACTCAAAATTGGTCTGCCATTAGGCAAGAGGAGGAAAGAAAAGAAGTGTGAAGGTTAAAAGGCAGATCGAAGCAAGATAGTAAAAGAAACCGGGAAACTGCAAAGTAAAAGGATGTGCGCCTCGTGGTAAATCTAAAAAAGCCGAGCACGCGTTTGGCAACAGAAGCAACTCATGTGAACAGTAGAGGGAACGGAGCAATGTGTTTTCAAAACTACCAGTGCGATCAATCGAGCTGGCAACTCGTTTCCTTTACAGAGTCCAGAAAGGACCAATAGCTCCAAAAGAAACCTCCTAGGAGTGTGCTCAAGTGAACCTCGGCTATTAAATGAATAGCTTTAGCCGCCGTGTTTTCTTTCATCACCAACGAGGTGGCGATTTTTTTCATCGATCGAGTCAGGTTCATTATCTGCGGGTCTCATGTCCCTATTAATGCATGCCACGTGCCAACACTGAGGATGGATAAAGCCGTTCTGCTCCCGATGGAAGTCACGGTCTGTTTACTCACCATATTGATGGCGCTTCGGTGCCACTGATCTCCAGAAAGTCATATCTGTCCTCCAGCTGGAAGTCTGTGAACACCAATGCAATGGTGTCTCCGGGCTCAGCCAAAATACTCCACGTGCAGTCTGCACTGTTCTCATATTCTGAGGGGAAGTGAGGACTGGAGATTGTTCCTGTTGTCCCTCTTAACGTGCCGCCGCATGCTCCTTCAGCTGATCAAAACAACAACAAAATATCCTCGTCAAACTAACTAACCATGGATTCTATTCAGTTTTAAACTAACGGCAAGCTCATGACAACAAGCATTTCACTGCAACAAAAAAGCAGTTTGGCAAATATTTTGAACATGGAAGAATTTATCTAGTATTTCCTGTTATAAAAGATTAGAAGAAACCAAATACATCACTAATGAACTTGTTTTAGACAAAATGTTAATTATTTACCAGTAGAATAGGAGGATTTAAATAAAAGCATCCTAATCAGACTGAATAATCTTATTTACATCTCACAATAAGAAATATTCAGGCTCTATTTGATGAATTTGACCCTTTTTAACATTCAAAACAGTTTTCAAGGTATTTGCCAGGATATTTTGTTTTGCATTGAGACTGTAGATAATACATTGCAATCATCATATTTGTTCATTTGAAACAATTAATCTAATCAAGGCAAGGTCACTGATAATGTGTCGGCATGATGTGTGAAGGACTTTCTGGCGTTTTTGTAGCAAAGCTTCCATAAAGATGTTTTCACACTTGGACTGAAATGCTGAGTTGGCACTTCGGACCGATTCTGGGCTTGTTTGGGGGAGGGGCAGGATTGCTTTCACACAGAATGATTTCTCTCGAACATGGGTTGATTGTACCTCCTTTGTACATGTGGGTTTGGGCGGCTCTAGGAGCGGATGTCTTTACACACACACACACACACACACACACACACACACACACACACACACACGCTATAGATCAAGCAAGTCCCAGGCCATCATTTCTAAGTATCCTAGTCCAGAGACCAGGGATCAGTTCTCTGGACTACTCTTGCAGGCTCAAAAACAGCTTTCACACCTCACCAAACGGACCGAACTCTCATGGCGTACATGCCAAGTCTGAAAAAAACTCAAATGTGAAAAAGTCTTAAGTGTACAGACCAAATTGGATGGCCTCAGAAAGGCTCTGAAATCTGCAGCCTATTCCTTTTTTCATTTGTAAACTCATTCCTATAAAAATCATACCTCTACAGAACGGTGCTGGGAAGTCCCAAGATGCACCACTGCCAGGGCTCACAATACATGTGAGCACAGCATGGCCTTCCAGGACGTATCCCATAACGCAGGTGTAGCGGATTTTGTCCCCGATATTGTACCTCGTCCCGTGAATGATTCCTCTTGGTATCAATCCTGGATTTCCACACGTGTGGCTCGGCAACACTGCAAAAAAACAAAAAACATACAAACAAACCCAGAGTAAACAAAAAGACAAAGACATGGATAAGTGTTTGACTGCTTCCCTAAAGGCATTGGTGGATGAACACGAGCGTATGCTGCACCATTCACTCTCTTTGGTTTGTTCTTCATCTACTAACTCACTACTAGCCTCTTTGGCCAGATCAGAGTCTCGTTTCATCTTCATACAGCCAGACAAGGCGAACTCTAGAGGCTTCATGTTTCATGAGAATTTTTCTTAAGTTTTCACACATCTGAGCTCGCTCTGGTATTCAGCAACTTTTGAGCTCCTCAAACTCACCTGGTATGTGAGGCACTCCTTGCAAGCTCACGTTTACATACTTGAGCAATACTCGCCCAAGACCCTCGAATTATGAAAAACACGGACTATACGTTGGGAGAAAGAATGTACGTAGAGAGAATGGAGGGAAAGTGCTTCACTAAAAAGTTTGATTGCTACTCCAGAATTTGTACCAGCCTCTCTATATGTGGTGTGTTTACACATGAAACGCACATATCTAAGAAGGTGAAGCCCTCCTGTCTTTCAGAGGTACAAAGACATCAATGTACCAGTGTCTGCTTTGGCCTCCTTTTTTGCTGGTGGGAAATGTTTTTAAAGCTGATTATTATGAAACTTTTGGGGAATAAATGCAACAGCCCCACCAGTGGTGGTTTAAAAAAAAAAAAAAAAAAAAGAATGGAAGGAAGTAGGGATGTGACCGAATATGAATACATCATTTGGGTCTATTTATGAGGTGCACTAATGTCAAGTTGTTAACAACAGTAAAATCTTGGCAGCTTTATGTTAAGACTAGATGTGTGCACTGGGACTAGAATCTTTACCAGGATTATACTTTATGCAGAGCTAGTAAGTGAATGGTGCATATGAACCTGCCAGGTCAGGTTGCCAGGTCTTGGGAAAATTTCAAACCCATCTACGAGAAAAAAAAAAAATCTAAATAACCCTAACAAAAAGATGAGCCAAAGTGGTTCAAAAACTGTGACCCGGACAACCCTGTTCGCAGAACAAAAACCACATTCACTAACATGACCTGTATTGAATACTCAACATTTGTTAGGTTGTGCCCCCCGCCCCCAATCATCAGTGGTTTGCTTCAGGTAGCCTAATCTAACCATTGCCATACCTAGCTCCAAATGAAAACCACAGTCCTATCATATTTCTTTGCATACAAAAGAATATGTATTTTATTTAATATGGGCTTAAAGGACTCCATTTTGGCTCAAGGAAATCTGATAAAATATTATTAGGTAGCTACTGTTGTCAACTATAAACAACAGACCCATTATTTATTAAAGAGATCATGGTTGAATTCAATATTTCTTTCATAACAACAACAACATTTGTTGTTATACTTTGTGCACACACTGGCAGCATTGCATTAAACCTCAAGTTTGGAGAAGTGAGGCTGGGGCTGATTTCGCTCTACCCCAGACTGTAGATTCATGTGTCCTCATCAATGCCGGTTGTGTCAGATGATTACACAGAGTAAAACAGCGTACAGTGCACTGCTCAACACTAATAGCTTCATTGTTGAGCTGTTGATAGATATTCGCTTTTAACTCTCACGTTAAACTGTCAGTGTTGACATGTCTAATATTCTCCAAACGTCATCTACATTGACAAAGTACAACATTACACCTTTCCTTAATCATATTTTCAAACAAACCATGAGATGAAATCCTACACCTAAGGTCAGCATGTGCTGTGTACAGTGCGTGTGTTGGATTCGGAGTGTGCATTGCTCGCACAGTTTTCCCACAGGCCGTGTCAGAGTGTGTCGCTGGATCCTGTCAAAGAGGAAACAACCGTGTCAAAGGCAGAGATCCCCTGAAGGCACATCAGCCTTGGGGACTAGTCTGGCTAGCGGAGGCTGCGACACGGGACTTGCATTGCCAATTCGAATGTGATTCGACTGTTTTTGCCAGTTGGTGATTGAGTACGGTATGAGAACTTGAGAAAGTGTGCAGTATTAATCATGTCACGTGGCGTGATGTGCGTCATTGCTGCAAAAAATGTTTAATTTTTAAAAAAAAACAAAACTTTAATTTCATGAGACGTGCCTGTGTGGGTTTCCTTCAGGTTCTCCGGTTTCCTCCCACCTCGTCAAGAACATGCCAGTAGGTGAAATGAATATGCAAAATTAGCCACAGATGTGTATGACTGTGAGAATGTGTGTGCATGTGTTTGTGTGTTTGAAGCTCCATGATGGATTGGTGGCCCATGCGCTGTGTATATCTGCACCACGGTCAGCGTTCCTAGAATATGCTAGTATCCAAAGGTACTGAATAAGAAAATAATTTCATGTGACAGCCACCATAAATACCATATAAGCTTCCTGTTTGAAATTTACAAACTACTGAACTTTGAAGCACACATTCTGTACCAATACATTTCATCGTGTTCTCTGTATAACGCGTTATACGCTGAAACTCAGCTCCATCAATAGCATTTGTATTTCCTTTTTTTTTTCTACAAGGCGTCATACATCTGTATGAAGATGTATTTATCTGCGTAATCAATCTGGAGAACACAGGCATGAAGTGGAGAGATTTTAAAACTGTTTTGGAGCCCTGAGGCAACTGACATTTTCAGGCCTCAGCAATTAGCATAATAGCTGCGAGCTGATTCTTCTGGATTCACAGACGTACGCTGCCGAGTCTCCAAATATCACATTTCTGAAAATATCACTTGTGACTTATTGACTAAGGGTATTTTACATACTGAAAATTAAATGAAGACCTCACATCATTACCAGACATTGCAATCGAACCTTAATGCTAACACTTAACACTTAAATTTGTGCAGGAGACATGCTGAAATGCTGTCAAATTAAGTGCCAGAAAAAGCCAAAAAAAAAAAAAGGCTGGGGTGGGGGTTGTGAAAATCATGTCTGTCTACAGCTCTATTTTAAACACTTAGGACTTGCAATTGATTTAATCTGCAATAATTCATTTTGCAAACGTCTCCCTCCTGAGATCTCGGGCGACTGGACGGGCCATGTTCATTAATCACGCTCTCAATTGACAGAGTCTTCTGCTGCACCAACTTTGGAAGGAACATACAGTTTGGTAAACATTTGATTTATTGTCTGATTAACAGTCAGTGGCAAGGAAGAAGGGTCAATTTAATCGTATTTGAATGCAGCAGCAAACTGAAATTTTTTGTTGTTGTTCCGTTCCAAAAGCTGCCCATTTCATTTGGCTAGTCACGAAGCAATTATTCATGATGTCTTTTTTTTTTTGTGGACACACTTCTATGATGGCAGTGACCTTTATTTGATCATTTCATAGTTTGACAAGATATTCTTTAAAAAAAAAAAAAAAAACCTGAGGCGAGGTTTCCGCATATTTCTTTACGATAAACCCATACTCCACCTCGAGTTAATACTTGTAAACCAAATATGTAAACATAACCAAGATATTTGTTCCGAGTTTTTAGAGTTTACACAGAATAGTGTGAAACACACAAAAAAACACCCAGTAAGCAGCAGCTCTGTGGGTGTAAACACCTCGATGATACAACCGTGGTAAGCAGAAAAGCATCTCAGGATGCACCGAATTTTGATCACTGAAGCTGACCTGCTACAACAGAGAAAACTACGTCCGAGGTGCTCCTTATAAAGTGACTTGTAAGTGTATATACTGTATAAGCTTACTGTATTTTTTTCTTCTTCTTAGGTCCTGTCCATGCCATCCAGCACACAGGGTGTCAAGCGGCTCCCATGTGGCTCGGTCGACATTTACGTAGCTAAGTGCATTCTACACGTCTCTAGCCCCACGTCCAACCCTCCCCTAACTCAGGACTTGGGTTCATGCGCATGCGCACACACTCTCTCACTCACTCACACCTTTGGGCAATTTAGGGTACATAATGTGCATGTCTTTGGACTGTGGGAGGAAACCAGAGTACCCGGAGGAAACCCACACAGACACGGGGAGAACATGCAAACTCCTCACAGAAAAGGCGCCCATGTCGACCCCGGGGTTCGAACCCAGGGCCTTCTTGCTTTGCTGTGAGGTGACAGTGCTAACAACCACCCCACCGTACTGCCTGTATTTTTTTTTTTATTGCTGAACAGTGTCATAAACTGTTATTTATTCTTATTTATCCTTTATTTTTATCTACTGCAACATCAGTGAGAGAAATAATAAAGTTCTTGAACCTTGAATAAACCCCTGAGATATGGTTTCTTCAAACAGCTGTCTTGGTGACAACAAGTGACCATTTAAGATACTTGGTGCTTGTCGGTAGATTTTGGGAAGCTCCTTTGCGGTAATAATGTTGTAAAGAGTCCAACTGTGGCTCTTTTGAATAGCAACTCCAGGACTTATTAATGCCTCACACCCTAATTGCCCCCTCTCTTCATTTC
Source organism: Chrysichthys cranchii (assembly GCA_030068335.1). Taxonomy (NCBI): domain Eukaryota; kingdom Metazoa; phylum Chordata; class Actinopteri; order Siluriformes; family Claroteidae; genus Chrysichthys; species Chrysichthys cranchii. Next base: position 22,938,605 of record JAQMCW010000037.1, on the reverse strand, counting down.
CCTGGCACAGTAAGAGATCAATAGGGCAGTTACAGGCTGCCACAGGCTCAATTCAGCTGCTTGAGCTATTTTTATTTATTTATTTTTACTCCAATTTCCTTACACTGCGATAAGGCCACAGTGATCACGAGTTGGACCAACGCGTCACTGCAGCTGAAGGCCGTTGATGAGAGGGTGAGGAGAACGGCATCTGAGCTAAAGTTCATATCTAGGCATGTATCGATACTCATACTGGCACTGGCATCGTTTGCTACGATATTATATATTCAACACAAATGACCACAATCTGGACAGATGTGGAGTTCATAGCTAGCAGCATACAGTAGCAATGAACATAACCAGAGCTAAATACATGACACCCCTGACTGATACTCATTTCTGTATCAGTATCGGTATCCCCCTATACAAAACGTATAGATAGGAAAATGCTAACGATGCTGGATACTGATGAATGCCAGCTTCAGGATGGAGCCCATCATACTGAGCATGCTGAATAATACATGATTCACGATGTTCTTGGATGTGCCACAGTAAGATACACAACAGTCACTGCTTTGTCTCTTACAGCCTACTTTTAAACAAGTATACAAATATCAGCATGACACACAGGCAGCAGTAACATGTAAAGCTGTCTCACCAATACAATCTTTGTTGGTGCAAATACATGTCTGTGCCACTTTTTTTTTTTTACAGTTGTACAGAGACCAGTGCAGAGAGCGGTTTGCTTTCCCATACCTTACGACGTCATGCCTGTTGTGACCGATATTTAACCAGAGACGCATTAATGTCAAAATCAATCAAGGCGCATTCCCTTTGAATAAATGGCCGCAGTCTGTTTTGCCCATGTTAAAAGGAACAACGGACTTCTAGTAGACATTAATCCACAGACTTGGTGAAATTCCTGACCAGGGCTTAGAAGAAACACTAACGCAAAATAGAAATTAATCTGTTTTACTGTATGATGGTTTGAGGAAGGGTGCAATTATGCAAATGTATAATTCCTCAATGCTCCCAAGTCCCTTTGCAAACGCTGTGTCCACAAAAAAGTCCAAAAGAAAAATTGCAAAAACCATCAACAACAAAAAAAAATTGTGTCCTTCAGTCAAACTGCCTTTTTGAATGTGTTGTGCTTATTGAACCCAGGCAACGGTAAAGGCCATTTTGGATTTATTCCTCCAGGCACTTTCTGAAGACGCACAGATAGCCATACGGCAGCGGCATAGTAGTCCAGGCCATCAATTCCCATTTTAGCTCGTATGACAAATTTAAAGGTGAGCATGAGGCTTTCAATGAAGATGCATGAAGTTGAAAGAGAGCACGAGTCAGTTTCCTGTGGAAAAGCTGCCTGAGTATTCGGGGGAATTGGCAGGTTGAGCAGAGACTAGAGTATACATTATAGACAACTAGTCGACACCTTCTGACCAATCAGATTTAACAATGCGTATAATGCGTGGTCTATGTGTTGGTAATACAACCTTGATAGGCATAAACATCATAATCCAGTCTTACAGAATGGCAGATTAAAAGGCTAAATGATCATTCTCTTGAATCTTGCACACACTGTCCATACATATATAACACTTTCCTTATATCATCATCAGGTGCTGAAAATAAGAAAAAAATTATGTTTGTGTAATGGTTCTGCCCAAACACAGGTTGACATTACTCCCATATCACTTAACTAGCATTTTACAACATATCATGGTGTGAAATTAAGTGTGAACATTTCAAAATGGTCTCCTGGAGTGTCTTCTTAACACCCCACTGTAGCATTTTATATTCAAGGCATCTCTAACCCCTGCGGAACAACTGCTTATGGTCCAGTGAGTTGGAGCAGTTTATTACCAAGCACAATCAGGTATTTTGCACATCCTGAACACACAACTGTCATTAACATTTACATGCCCACCACCACCGCCGCCGCACCAAGAACCTCCAGATATCACCACACCAAAGCTTTCAATATGCTGAAAGCCAAACCTAAAACAGTAACATTTCTTTCCCCAATTTCAAGCCTTAACTACATAAAAATTGCATCCAGCTGAGTCCATTTTCACCATTTTAAAGTCAAAACTTACAATCTGGTCATGCTGGTATGAAGCACCACCTCTGTGCCTCAGTGACAAATGATTAAGATATTAACCTGATCCTTCTGTGCTACTATGGGGGGGGACAAAACAGTGCCAGGTGAGTTCCAGGTCATCAGGATCAACAGCTTGAAATCTTCATTTGGGGCAGAAATAAAAAAATAAAAAAATTAAAAATTAAAAATAAAAATCAGCAGTCCAAAAAGTCCAAGCATACACTGTTGGAGACACAAGGGGCAGAATACAGATCCACTCGCAAGAGGTTTAATACATGGTGTGGCGAACAGAGCCAAAATACAAGCCACAATCTAACATTATCTGGACAAGCAAATGGGCAAAACCCAGTTGGTTTTAAATATCCATAGGCAAAGGCAATCCAGAGATAAAATTTAAAAGAAAGCAAAGGGCTAAACGTTGAAAAAAAACAAAAAACAACAAGACTCTGTATTTGGACAATCACACAGAAAGGCAAGACTTCACAATGAGCACGAGTCCAAGAAAAAATATAAAATATAATCATGTTATCTGGCAGGGATTGTTATAGATTTTATATTGTCTTTTTTCCCCCTTTTTAGTGTAGCTTGTCATGCCAAACTATCCTTCATTTGGTTTAAATGTGGAGGCCGTCTAGATGACACACTGAAGCCCTGCAAGTTAACGGCACTGATTTGATATGGTCATCTTTTGTTTTTCTTACGTAATTTCTTTTCATCTGTTTGTTCAATGAAAACTTGGCTAACTTCTACGATGGTAATCTGTTCTGGCGTACCTGTCTCCCCTCCGAAAATTCCTACTGAATTTTTAAGGTAAAACAACGTGCACAAATCAAACAGTGAAAACGAAAACTGCCGAGAGAATGAGAGGTGAGGGCACGTAACAAGAGCACCTGCTGCATGTATTCAGCAAACCTGAAGGCTTTCGGCTGGTGTTCGCAGTTGTCCAGAACCAAGTGATGAGAAAGGAGTAAATTTCAGAGCACTGCTTAAAGTCTTTTTACTTGGCCAAGGTTATAGATACAATATCAGATCTTTTTTTTTCCTACCGGTTTGGGTAAATAGCACAAATTATGAAACTCATGTGTCCTTTGAAAGAAACATCAGGCAAAGAAACATAAAATGCAGCACAAAACCAAAAGGTGAAAAGGGCTCCACTTGTATCTGGATGCTCCAATATCCAAAGAAAGGAAATAGAACAGGTGAACAAATAATAATGTACTGTTTGACTGAATTAGAGTAGTATGAAACGTGTTTGTGTGACTGAATTAGAGTAGTATGAAACGTGTTGAAGAGAATTGCCAAAATGAAGGCAAATTCAATGATGGGGTCAATGAGTCATTACCTCAACAAATCCATGAATCAGAACTTTATTAATGGACACTAGTAGCGAATGATTACTCACATGCTCCATATCCATATAATGCAACCTCACAGCCGGCTGACGTCACTCCTGATGAGGAACCTCGGCTTTTCAAGAATCTTATAAAGACAGAAACCTGAATAGTGTGTGCTTGTTTTAAACTACTAACAATTCGAACACTGCACTGATGTATGCCTCAGTCACGGAATAATTATGCCTAAAAAGCGGAGGAAATACTGTGTAATATTAAGGTCCTCAGCACATAAATCACTTGAATTAGACCTTTGCAACATTTCTGCTTTTTTCATTTTAGGCCTTCTTTCACTTCAGGACACTTTTTGGTGACTCATGTAATCATTTGCTCAATTTGCATAAAATTTGTTTCATATCCAGGCTTCTACCTTCACCTTTATCTCTTTAAAACGCTTCTACGGTTTTAAAAATCTCCTCCAGTGGTTAATTTGGAAGACGATAATACCGTAATGATGACACAAACAAAACAATGCTAATAATTAATACAATATATCTGTGATTGTGGTTCCGCATTCTGGGAACAAACCACTACTGCAGACAAATATACAGGATACCGTTTCGTTCAAATATTCTTATATGGTTATGGAGTTCAATCTGAAGTGGGCGTGGCTTAAAATGAAAGACCAAATGCTCTTTTTTTTAAACTCCTGCTCATGAAGGCATTTGTGTGTCCCTTTTCTAATAAGCTTTTGTTGGGTATAATTTGGAAAATATCGATACATTTTAGCGCGATTTAAACCACCACAATCCCTGAGCAGGCAGTTACTAAGGATGAAGGAATGAACACATTGAATAAACGCATCATGTTTCTTGCAGTCTTTCTTTGTCCTGCAAGTGTCATGTCTGATGGCTCCGTCGCACCCGTGAGCTTCATGTCTAACCTTCTGCACACCCCCACGTGAAGGTAAAAACCTCACTGGCTCAACAAGAATAACAAATCCACAGTGCACCTCTTATTCCCATATCATCTGGGTTCACATCCGTTTTGAACACAGAATCCGTTTAATCTGAATAACATTCCTAACGTTATTAGCTTTCTCCTTGTTATTTAGCGGTCGTTGCCTATTGTGTTATGTCCATCCATTACTTCACACATGCCTGGATTAGCTGCTGTTTACTGACAGCTCATGTTCAGTCTCTGCTTCCTCTACGTGCCATTAATTCTTTCTGGATTTAATGCACACGGAGAGCAAGCTAAGTGCAAGTTGGTAGTGTAGCAAGTTTGAGCAATTTGTCTCAATATCCTAGCTCTTCTCTAAAAGGGTTTAAGACCCTTAGACCCCGACCCATTTGTACGAGCATGAGGATGTGTTTTCCTTGGAGACCACAAAGCACTTCTTTAAGCGGATAAGGACGTCTGCCAGATGCAAACATGTAAACAGGAAAAAGGCAACACTACAGCACAGACTTGCTTTCACTTTTTTTCTAATGTATATGAAGAGCCAGGTATGGTTAAATTGGATTTGAGTGCCATTCAGCATGGAGAAGTGAGCGCTTCTCTGATTACAAACGACCGAACCCGGAAACGTCGACCATTCCTGACCCTGACACAAACACGTGTCTAGAACCACTCGTTATAGGGACTTCTAGATATACAATGGCAAATGAAGCTTCCGAGACCCTGCGCTTGTTTATCTCCCACTGTGGAAGACTGCGTTTAATAGCTGTATGATTGCAGACTGGGGTGATATTGCAGGGAGGTTTTTAAAAGCAGCATTTATCAAAGACGACAAACATTTCCAAGCCTCGATTCAGGGTGATTTCACCATTAACGGTCACATTTGTGCCTGAATTGTTTTATATTAGTGTTACATTATATTTCAAATGCAAAACTAGCCTCCTTTCCATTTTGCCCGTTTGTTCAGTTCTGTATTTCGTCACACAGTGTTAACATGGACAGATGGACGGTGTACACCTGTATATCAGTCACTACAAAGTCTTTATGGCTTTCCTCATGTTGGCTGCAGTAAAATTATTTTGGCTCAAAATCATATTAATGCATGAAGCAATTGTTAAATAATGCATGAAGGAATAAAGTCTCCTTTAAACTTACTGAACTTTTGTTTCAAAATGTTTCAGAGGTTCTGTTTCAGCTCTAAACACGAGCGCATTTATGCACCCTGGCTTTTAACACCGTGGAGTTACTGTTTGAGTAAGTCAGGTATTAGGGATAACCACTGAAATGTAGTTATTCCAGTCATTATTGGAATAATTTTTCTTTTTTACAATTGTTTTTTTTTTAAATAAATTTGTTACAAGTATTTTTGATATTTGTATGTATTAAGGTTTGTACAGTGACCCCATGTACAAGAAAGATGCTCACTCACTCATCTCCTGCCGCTTAATCCTGTTCAGGGTCGGGGGGGGGGGGGGGGGGGGGGC
>JAQMCW010000037.1:22917795-22931872 GCA_030068335.1 Chrysichthys cranchii | reverse complement strand
GTGTATGTAGAAAATGTTTCAGATCTTTGAGTTCAGCTCATGCAAAATGGGAGCAAAACCGAAAGTGTTGCGTTTACCTGCCACAAAAAGTGAAAATCCGCGAGGTAGCAGCCATGTAATATGGTTATTTTTTGTAATATATTTTAAGCCTTTATAAACCCTCCCACACTCTTATATCCATTACCTGCACAGTTGTACATCATAAACCCGTTATATTCTCTTAGATATTGGGTAAGATTCATTGAAATTATGTACCGTATATACAAAAATTGTATTGTAGATCATTGAGGAGTTTTATTTAAAAAAGAAATACGCAAAACAGTTTTAAAATTTTATTTTTTTTCCCCTGGTAAAGAACATCATGATAGGTAGTTGCTGGCGCTGTTTTTTCATGAGTTAGCAGGTTTTTAATACACTTCCGAGGTGCCATCAAGAGCATTTCTGAACTGCAAAGAGCGAATCATTTGTGGGTCCCATTCTTCAACCGATGACTCTTTAGCTAACCATAAAATGGTGCCGAGGCGCTCGAGAGACCACAAGACTAGTGTGACATGTCTTTATGAGCCTTAAGGCCCGGGGCTCTTGCCTCCTCCTTCGTGATGAAAGCACGAGACGGCATATGCTTCCAGAACACGGCTGTCTTGTCCATATTGAACGCCTGCTCCAGCCGATATCCGCCTTCTTTAATGATGTTCTTGAAGGTGTCGCAGACATAAATTTCCAATAAGGCTGTAGCAGAGCGAGGGATGAATCCGTTTAATGACAATGCAATGTCGCCTTTCCACGAAATCAACAAAAGGAGGCAAAAGCAGCGATCACTGGATAGTTTCCTTGTTAAAGTCACATGAAAAGAAAAAGATCCCCATGAGCCAACAGACTGCAATGATTCTGTGAGTCGTAGTGAAAGTCAAAAGTGTAAGTCCTCTCCGCTCTCCTTCACGCCAGCTACGATTCTTTTTAAAGGTAAAGTGCAGGTTATTTTGTTTTTGTCAGGTGTGGTGGGGTTGAATAATGAGGAACAGAAACTTAGTCAGAACCGGAGAAAGCAAACACAGGAATAGCAAGGCTTGGCAAGAGCACGGAAAATGGCAACTAATGCTCCGCAACCTTGGCGTGCTTGTGTGAGTCTTTTTGTAGTCCCAGTCCGGTACACCTGTCGCCACCCATGTGGCGCGCCGAGGCGTTGCGGAGGAAAACCATGAAGTAGTCTTTAGCGGTTCAAGTTCTCTGACATGCGCCGCTATTGGGAGTGCTCAGAACAGGTGCGCTCTGCGCGGGCAAATTCATGACCATTTTATGTATTTTTACTTTATATTTTGTATTAATCATTTTTATATATGTATGTGTGGGTTGTGAAACGAATTATCTGAGTTTCCATTATTTCTTATGGGGAAACCCACTTTGATATACGAGTGCTTTGGATTATAAGCATGTCTCCGGAACGAATTATGTTTGCAAACCAAGGTTCCACTGTGTGTGTGTGTGTGTGTGTATATATATATATATATATATATATATATATATATATATATATATACACATATATATATATATACACACACACACACACACACACACACACACACACACACAGTGCATTCAGACCCCTTTCAATTTTTCCCCATTTGTAATGTTGCAGCCTTATGCTAAAATCTAATAATTTTTTTTTCTCATGAATCTACACTCAGTACCCCATAATGACAGCACAAACACGGAATTATAGAATTTTTTGCAAATTTATTAAAAAAGAAAAACTGAAATATCATGTGGACGTAAGTATTCAGACCCTTTGGCTCAGTACTTTGTAGAAGCACCTTTTTGAGTTAATACAGCCAGGAGGAGTCTTCTTGGGAAGGATGCATTCAGTGATGATTATTCAATCTTGAAAGTAAACTTTTCATTTATTCCTATTCGGTACACTTTCAACAAAAACTGAATAGGCCTGTACACTTTAAACAGTAAATATAACTTTAGATAATATTAATACCCAGCATTACCCAAACTCAACAAAAATACTTTGGACTTGTACTCAACCCCCCCCCAAACACACATACACACACAAAAAAAACCCAACTTTTTTTTATAAACAACTGAACCGACTAGCCAGAAGCTAAGTTCTTTTTGGCCAAAGTGTCATTAAACAGGAAAACAAACTTTAAAGAGGTGCCTAGTTATCACCCTTATACAATCTCACCATCTCTGGCTTCTGTTATCATACTTTACAGATTGGTGAAAGGATGTACAATGGAGAGTGGGGGGCTGGGGGGTCAGGAGCTGCTTGCTGGCAGTGCCAAAAAAAACCTTGACCTTGACAGTGAATTTTTTTTTAAAGTGATTCCAAAGGCTCAGTGTTTGAGTCTTAACGTTTTGTGACAACTTGTCTGTTGCATGTCACGCCACTTAGATCAAGTGGTTTTTTGGGTGAACCCGGTTTGAAAAAAAAAAAAAAAAAAAACTCTTTTCCACACGCCAAGCCGTTTTCACAGTAGATCCCAAAATGTGGTCAAGGTGCATGTTTGAAAAGTTATTTGAACTAGCTATTTAATAGTAAATAAGCAACAAATAAGGAGGAAAAACTAAATCAAGAGCAAAATACCATGAATTTTTGCTCTTTAAAAAGAGCAAATTTAACATTTAAAGGGTAAACCTGGACAATTAGTCGCTGGACATCATGCAGTGAAAGAGTGTTACTAATATTGCACACTCTTATCCACCAGAAGGAAGGGTCCTGGTGTATGTAAGTGTATCTGCTAGCTGATGCAATCCGTATATATCCTGTCTGTAAGCTGGCTTAGTCTCGCAGAGCAAACAAGCACTTCGTAATTCATCCTAAATTAACGAGCAGCATCCTAATGAAATCATAACATTACGTTAACTCTAGCAGCAGGGTGGAGAGAAAGCACTTTTCCTGCCAATCTACAGGAAATACAGTATCAAAGCCCTCTTCACTGTAACCGTATACATTTATAACAGTGATGATCGGTGATAAAGCCAAATTATAAACCATTGAAGGGAAATAATTTATTCGACTGACATCTAGACCTATGCCCCACATTTTTCAGCCTTTAAAGAGAGCTTAAGTTGCCCCTCAGATTGCAGGTTGTGTACTTTACACTGCAGTCAAGGGGGTCAAAGAGGTCATCTGAAATGTTGGTTCGGGGCGTCATCTATTACCAAGGCAGTCACTTAACTCCAGTAAACTGCCTCGAAGGCTTATAATGCCCAGTGTGGCCTCTACACTACGGCACGTTCAGCATGGTATGGATACGCTCTCTTTTCACTAGCAGAAATGTATGAGAAAGGAGATCTCATTCAATACTGCCGACGTTTAATTAACGCTAGAAATCCATTATAAAACCTCACGCAGAATGTTATCTAGTAGATCGTCAACTACAGCATCAATATTTCCTATGGAAGCTAGGGTATGGAGGGCATATCCAGTCAATGCTAAAACCTTAAATATAAATCTACAAACTTTACAGTAATTTTAGTAATTAACATGATCTTCAGTGGCATCCAAGGTTTATTTTTGTCCTAGCATGACCTTGGGAGTTGATATTTTTTACTTGCATCGAATTTCACAATGCCATTGGACTACCTTCCAGTGAGAATTCATTACTACCTAAAGAGAGCAATGCAGCAGTGCTTTAGATTTTTAGCCGGCCCGGCTGCCTAAAGTTTCCAAGTCCTCACCTTTCACTCTGCTCAAATGGATCAGCTTCTAAAGCTTGGCGCCAATGGCACTAACTAGCTGAGCCGCGTCTCCGTCGCAACATTGCACAAATGGCAAACAGCACAAATAGATCTTTAAGTCCCATGTTTGTCGTCTCCACTACTTCGGTGTTCGATTTCTCTGCAATCTGACACTGAATGTCTGAATGTCACTGGAAAGTGGGGAGCGAGAAAAGAAACTCTTGCTTTATTTTTCTTTCTTTCAGGAGCTAACAGTGAAACCTAACCATTATGTTTCAATTCCTTCTCCTGTTAAAAGCTATTCTAACGGTGTTGCAACAGCCTGGCATGTCAGCTGTGCATAACGCTAACTTCTCACAGAAATAACAAAAATGTCCCAATTAAATTGACCCTTATCTATTGAAAACAGGAAGAAACATCCTATATAATAAGCTGTATTAAAAAATATAAATACATTTTTAAAAATGCTTGAGATTATTTGCTCCCTTGAAGACTGTAAAAAAAAAAAAGTTGACACATGGAAAGTGTCAGTCTTTTTTTTTTTTTTTTTGATAAAGTGGCTGCTAAACATAACCTTAGGCAACCAACAGAAGTTCACCATCTAAGGAAACATCTATACACATGACACAACATGATGCTAAATACACAGTCAGTGGATGAAAGTATAATATTTACATATTGCATATGTATGATGATAAAAACGTATCTAAATGCAGCTTAAAATGATCATGTTCATAACTCTCCAAGCCATTTTAAACATTGTACAAATAATAAGAAAAATCAAACCCATTATGATTCATCATTGTAGCTTTTAAACACATTTGCGACCAAAGAAATGCAAGTTCATATCTTTCTTGTAATGTACTCAAGTCTCTTGGTTCTACATTTGCAACATTTATGTGTTATCGCTGTGCGCCTTGGGTTCAATATCCAAAAACAAATGCTCTGGCTGTACGTAGACATGGCCCACGTTCCATTTGTGTCATAAATATGCCCTTATTAGTGCGATGCGAGGAGAACAATCGTGTTATGTACATAAAACCAGCACGTGAGGTGAATTTCCAACATGGCCCCGTTATTGATTGAGGTAATGCTTTAGAGTGAGCGAAAGGCAAACTGACCCTCTAAATCCCAATGTGCATGTAAAGCCTCAGAGTGGCAGGGTAAAAACGCGTTTCGGGAGAAAGATTAAACTCTCACAGTTTGCGCAATCGCTCGTTGCTGTTTTCCTCAGCTGAGGAAGTGAGCTGTATCGACAGGTCAGCCCATGCATAGCAGAGGTAATGAGCACTTTCAAACAATGGGAATTAATTCCACAGCTGAGAAAGGGAAAAGAAAGCCCTTATCAATGCTGGGTAGTAAAGGCACAAAAGGGAAGGCAGGCAAAATTCACTGCTCATGATGCTCAGGTCAAAAACATATTCATGACTGTGACGATGCAATCTGCAAATCCGGCAAGAGGAATACTGCATAATTAGTTGCACTGAGGTGGGTGATGGGGTAGGAAAAAAAGCACTTTCAATATAGACTTTTCACAAATCACTAGTCTAAGGTGGACTCTGGAGTGCGTGCATGTCCAGGAACAACACACCATGCCAGTTTCTACAGTGACCGGGCTGTTTAAAAGATGACGCTGAAAAAAAAATTTCATTATTTTATTAAAATTAGTTACAAATATGGTAGATGACACTTCATTATACATCTGGTTAATCTTTTTGTTCTGAGATTTTAAACCTTTTGTAATTGGAGGGTTAAAAAAAAAAACAGCTGTGCAACTGTCAATCATTCCAGATTTTTAATTGTGCGATTAGCTTATCTTCTGTTTTTATTTCTTTTGGAGTAGACTTTGAGCGATAACTCTGATGGTAAATGTAGATCTCCAATGACTGCAGGACTCGGTTTTATGTTTTAGGGCCTGGTCTAACTAAACATGCCCTTGGAAATTCAAGTTAAGTTTTCCAAAAGGATTTGATGGCTTTCGGTCTAGATGTCATATGGATCCAATCTTGACACCGTAATGGCTCAGTCTTTACTTGATCTCAACTAGTCCTTGTCTTGAACTTGACAATGACAGGTTTGACTACAGCCCTAGGAACTCCTACGCAAAATCTGAAACATTGACAGGTGAACTGAAATTGTTTATGGGGTGGTTGTGTGCTGTCTGTACACTGACAAGCTGCCCTTTTTATTCAGAATGGGTTTACAGTGTCTGCATTGATATTGGTGCAACATGCAGAGCTAAAAGCATGGGTTCTATATTCTATGATGAGCCCGTGAGCCCACACAGCAACCCCCCCAGTGCTGAATTTATTCACGCTGTCGACTCATTTCAGAACAACTGGCCTTATATAAACACTGTAGGTGTAAATTCAAGGCTGGGATTTGCTGTGTGGGCTCGCGGGCTCATTGTATAACCATCAAACATTCCCATTATTTATTTTGCTTTGTTTTTTTTGTTGTTGTTTTGTTTTCACCGCATGATTTCATATTTATCACCGATCGCAGTACGAGCAGATTTAGCACAGATCAGTAAGTAATGCAAAGTTATGATTTGCGGAGCAGTCAATACTACTTGGACTTTGAAATTATTGCTTTTTCTCCCTCCCCCCCGAGGGGAAGGTGGAGGGCCAGGTGCATTTTTTCACCTCCGTCTGTTATTTCATGTGCAAGCAGGCGATTCAAAAGTCTGGAGTTGATTGCGGGAGTGGTTGTTACTACTGCCTCTGAACGCCTGTAAAAGTGTTGACGTCTGTAAAACAGACCAAGACACAAACATAGGCACAATATGTTTGTCGTAACCAATAGTTTTCTTCATTGTTAAGAAGAAAGTGCATCTGAGAGCTTAGCAATAGCCAAGACACACCATGAAAGATTAAACTGAAGGGGGGGGCAAAAAAAACCAAACCTCTCTGTTGAATCAGACTGTGGACTTCAATGAGAGTGAAGGACATAAGCACATAGCAATAATCATAATAATAATAATAATAATAATATAATTTTCATTTTAAAAAAATCTTTTCAACAAGATTTTACCATCAGTGCAGTGTGTTACCGCGGTAGCTCATCGGATGTAGGTTGAACTGTATTTGAAATGCGGGAAGAGTTGCATGAAAGACTATTACAATAATGAAAACAAATAATAATAAGAAGAACAAGCATGAATTCAGGGTTAATCACAAGTTGCAAACCCCTTACAAAGACACACATAAATAAAGGACATTAAGACATTCTAGGGAAAACTATTATGTAGATGAGCTCATGATTAACCTTGACAAGGCTCACTGAAAGGAAAGAAATGGGGGTTAAAAATAAAACCAATGTGTGGTTCTCATCTGTGCAACAAGCTCAAGTAGTGTAATGGCTTGGTCATGTGTGGCTGCCAGTGGAAGTGCCTCAGTTATCTTTATTAATCATCTGACAGCAGATTGCAGCAGGTGGATGAATTATTGAGTATATAGAAGCCTCTTAACTAATCTAGTCAAATGGCTTTTAGGGGAAAATATTCAATTCAATTTTATTTGAATAGTGCTTTTAACAACAGACATTGTCGCAAAGGAGCTTTACAATACATACGATATAAATTAAAGGCTTATTAGTCTATAAACATATCTACGAGTGCATATATACAAGTCCATATATATATATATATATATATATATATATATATATATTTACTCCCTATCTCTAATGAGCAAGCTCTCTAATGAGAGGAACCAGACTTAAAAGGGAACCCATCCGCATGTGGGTGACACCAGATAGCGCCATAACAACCTACATCTACATCCATGTGTTATGTGGGAAAAAAGTTCAGGTGTGTAACACCAGTTGCACTGTAGTTTTTAAGAATGGTCTGTTCAGTTTCAACTGATCACCAGCGGAGCCTCGAGCGCAAGACAATCCACGGCAATCCGAGTCCCGGGCCACCGCAGCAGGACCGCCCATGCCAGCAGCAGGCCGGCGCCGTCCCCACAGCTCCCGGATGCACGCCGAGGCAGTCCACATGGGCCACTCTCAACAGCAGCGAGCGCACCCCAGATGACGACTCCAACCAGGTGTAAAAATTGAATGGTGCATTTCCTTACTGCAAACATACTACTAAACCAACTAGATTTCAGGATTAAATTTCAAAATTGCTTCACTAGTCATTAAATCAACCAAGCCCTGCCAAATGTTAGCATTGTGATGCTCCCAGAAGTTTCCCCTGTATAATGTGATAGATAGGAGTGAGGTAGAATCACCCCTGAGGTGGAATAAATGGATACCTACAGACTTACGCAGGTATGATCAAGTAAAATTCCATGAATTGAAATTCAACGCTGGACTTCACACAAAACGGTGTTTTAAAGCACTCAGACCATCCAGCCAGGCAACAATAGCTGGGTTGCCACATGACCTGGAGCGACTCTTAGCTCAAACTTCCCTGAAAACATGCGGCGGCTTACTATTTAAATGAATTGTATCTGAGGGTAAGAAATGGAAATGATTTATGCAAGAGTTCATTAGTTTAAGTAGCGACGCTCAGGGTCACGCAAGGATCCGTCCCAGCTGGGAGTGAACCATGAGCTCTCAGGTCACCAGAACACAATTCTTTCCTCTTCCTACTGAAATAATGTGGCATAATCAGTCCGCTGAGACTTCCTTGGAAAGTTAAGAGGTGAGCAAGTCGCCTTTTGTGCTGGCCAGTGTTTGCACTTCGTGAAAGAGATAAGATATTCACGGTGCGTAAAACAGTTCCGGCAAAGTAATTAAACGGTCCATTAAGTCCCTACAAATGACGGCGCATAAACGGGATTTTTTTTTTTTTTTTTTTTGATGAAAGGAGTAGCAGAAATGACGCAGGATATCAATTGTCTTCCTGCTGGACATTTTCAAGACTTCAGCTATTTTAGGGGTAGAGCGTAGCCGTTTAAGAGCTAAGCTGAAGGAACCTTGGCTTTCGTTCACAGAGCTCATACATAAAACGCTCTTCCTTTTCGCGAAGGAGTTTGCAGGCCATAACTCAGGTAAATCACCGCTTATTCCTTGTGTTAGCGAGGATTGAGTGCTATGACAAGCCAGCAATCCCCCCCACTCAGGAGAGACAGCAGATCTGGGCTGGAGAGATACAGCCCACATTCTGCATCATCAGCACTCAGTGGGTTGTATGTCAGCTTTTGGGTGGTGGGGGAAAAAATTCTAACCTGACAAAAAAAAAATGTTGTACACTGTGTAAGCATACAGTGCCATGATGCTGAATGAAGTGGGTAACATCTGTGTGAAGCTGTTTGATGATTTACAACCACCTTAAGACTAGTGTCACCATAATGAACTTGCTATGAGGAAATTCTTCTCATATGCATGGATTTGCAATTATGCTAAAACTTTGCATCACACCGTCAACCTTTTTCACCATGAATTCACGCATCAGACTGCATTTCCAAAGCATTTACAGTGATGCATCTTTAGTCGCTCCCTGCTCCGGGTCATGACGGTTCAATCAAACTGCGTTGTTTTTATTTTGACAAATCGAAGCAACTCAATTTGTTAAAAATGTCCAGGTCCAAACGAGGCAGGTTTAGGCCACACCCACTTCCGAATACAGGCCCGGTGACTATTTGGCCTATATGGATTGTTGCACAGATACAAATAATGGCACTGCATTACACGTCTACAGCACCCTTGCCGTTACAGGAGGCAGCACACAAGCGATGGCACCATGAGAAACGCTGCAGAAGTCACGCCTGACATGGCTGGTGTCATAGCCTCACTAATGTCGCCCTTTGAAGGGGGTCGGCTTATCGACATGTTCTCTGTGAACCCTCTGTCTAGACGATATAGCAGAAAGCAGTGTGGCAGCTAAAAATGGCACTCCATTGTACTTAGTTCAACAACTGAAGAATTCATTGTCAAGGTGCTTTAGAGGCTTTTCTCCCTAAAATGACAGCGGCACTAGACTCCTATCTCATACTTCTGGATGATTTGTCTGGCATCCAAGGACATGCCAGGGTTGTGAGGGAGGGAGTGAGGAGCATGGGAGAAAAAAAATCCCAAAACAAAACAGATTTTCGAGGTTACAGGAGACTGTTGGGGATACAGTTTTTCCCTTGTGTATCCCCTTCAGCTAAAAGACCAATGCAAACTAAGAAACAAACACATGGGTGCAGTTTTATGGTGGTTACTCCCTAAAACTGCACTCTACAATCATTTATTTCCAAAGTACTGCAGTGTGTCAAAGTTGAGCAATCTAAGTGTTTACACGGACTGCTATTTATCTGCAGCTTGTCTTTAATGCAATTGTTTTAAAATGATTTAAAAAGAGTGCATATTAATCATAACCGGGAGAAAGATATTGCATGGTGTTGAAGATGATGAAGCATTTCGATGACAAAGCAGCTCTGTATCGCTCTCTTCCGTGCCTTCACCTCCAAAAATGAGGAGAATAACACCAAGTAATGATCACCGAGTAGCACTGCCCGTCTCACAGGTTTTCTCTGTGTGGAGTTTCGTACAGGTTTTCCAGTTTCCACCTAGGTCATAAAGTAGATGAACTGGCAACGCTAAATTGCCTCTAGGTGTGAATGTGTGTGTGAATGGTGCTCCATATAGAAACACTTTAGGAAGCTAGAGCTCTTAAGTCATCCCAGGAATCCTTGAGGAACC
Source organism: Chrysichthys cranchii (assembly GCA_030068335.1). NCBI lineage: Eukaryota > Metazoa > Chordata > Actinopteri > Siluriformes > Claroteidae > Chrysichthys > Chrysichthys cranchii. Next base: position 22,921,540 of record JAQMCW010000037.1, on the reverse strand, counting down.
CTTAAAAGATCTATTTTGATGTTTTGCCCATTTCTGGTTAAACCGTCGACTAAAATGGCCTTTTTTTTCAATAAATATATGGTGTTTTATATCATTTTTGTTCTGCACAGAGTGGTGTTAGGACTAAATAACTGACTGGTTAGAAGGTGTTGTTTGAAAGCTGTTTGCGAGTCTGCTGTTTATACTACATCTAATTTCTGCCTTGAAAATCAAATGGGAAATCAGAAGAGAAAAAAACCTGTAGAGTGCTACTTAATAATAAAAAAAAAAATACATTCTGTGAAACTGTGAAATGACAAGATGCATAAAATAAGTCTCGACGCCAAATGATTCCCACATCATTAAAACAATATGCAAGAAGAGGTCTTTTATGGCACACTCATTATCTCAGGATTTAAAGGGTTAAAAGAGTGCACCATTATAACCAACATTGTGTTGCCCTATACTTATGTTTATTTATGTATAGTTACAATTTGAAATGTCTTTTGTCTTATTTCACTCATCAAATCTCATTCAAAGAAGGACACGTCGTGAGTGGTGTGGTGAAACCCATGATAAATTTGGTCACTGATGCAGTGGTAAATTTTCATGCCGCCCGACCACTAATGCAATTTTATATCTGCAAACTAAGAGTTGATTCAAAGGAAGCTATTTGCACTGTCCGATCAAAATCATTTGTTTCCGTGTAAGTGCATTAGATTATGGCCAGTATATATTGCTGAGTACTGAGAAGGTGAGGAGACGCTTTAGTCAGCATAAACGGCCACGCAGACAACTAGGCATTATTCGCTCAGTGGATGGCAGGCAGCATTCTTACACAACAGCTGAATCCATCCATTATCTGTTCTGCTTATCCGTTAATGGTCGTGGCCAGCTGAAAATGGCCAAGAGGTAGGGTACATCCTGGGCAGGTCGCCATCTATGGCAAGGCAAACACGCTCACATTCACACCTATGGGCAAATTCGAGTAGCCAGTTGACCTAATGGGGCTGTGGGAGGAAAGCGGAAGACCCAGAGGAAACCCACTAAGGCATCGGGAAGAACATGTAAACTTCACAGGAAAAGGTTTCAGTCCACATGTTAGGTACAACAGCCCAAACTGACCCTAAGACATTAAATTTATTTCTAGAGGTTTTAACTACTTCCCAACTGATCTGTCAATACAATAATACAATTCAGGCTTGAAATAAAAAAAGGATAAAGAAATGGGATTAATAATAGTGCATGTTTTCTATTTGTATAATATATAATTATGATAAATATGATACAAAATGTGCCTACATTCAAGATATAATTGCTATGTTAATTGCTGAATGTTGATGCAAGGTCAGATTTGCCGTTTACTCTTCTTTTTTTTTTCTTTTTTCTTTTGTGTAACATAAAACATGCAAAACATCATTTATGGCATCGATTTCCCATTTAACACCTGCTGAGGAGTGCCGTAAGGGGAAAATTTAAAAAAAAAAAAGATTAATATGCTATACCAGCTTTGACCACAAGAGGGAGGTAGTTTTTTTTCTATTAGCCTCCAAGGAGTGGAAAAATGCATGGAAGTAAATGTTGTACTTGTTATACTTGTTTGCCAGGTACACAGTTGATATACCACCATGTAATACCAAAACTTACCAACCCAATGGCCAGGTGATTTATGAAACTAACTGCAGGTAGGGCTTATATCACAGGCTAGCAGTTATCATTTGGGTGGAAATAGATAAACATATAGTAGATCCCTTGCACAAGCAAGTGTTGCAGCCCAACACCAATTATTAACACTCCACTGTAATACTTGCTGCCAACTCATAACAAAACAAAAAGGGAGTAGAGCAGGACCTGGAAAACCATAGGTTTAGGGAACAGAGTATGATCTGCTACTACAAAAGTGCAGGGGGTGGAGCTAAAAGTGTAGCTATAATAGTACAGGGGGCGGGGCTAAAACTGCAGCTATAAAAGTACAGGGGGTGGAGCTAAAACCAGAGCTACAAAAGTACAGGGGGTGGAGCTAAAACCAGAGCTACAAAAGTGCAGGGGGTAGAGTTGAACCTGCAGCTACAAAAGTGCAGGGGGTGGAGTTGGACCCAGATAACCAAAAGTCCAGTGGTGCAGTTGAACCTACAAAACCAAGCTCCTCCCATAAGTAGGGTACCGTTGCAGCCTCCAACGACACTGTCCTTTCAGGCTGCAGCGTTCTCAAGCTTCCTTAATTCAAGTTAATCCAGCTAGCGTAATATTAGCTTGTCGAAATTTTTACCAGGAGTGAAAAACTGATTTTACTGAAATTTTTACAACATACAAACATGTACAATGTACTTACTTTCAAGCATTTGAAGTAACCCTTGAACACTGAACTATCTGCATCTAGGGACCTAATCTGACTCTACCTTTTGAACTTCAGACTAATGAGAACACAGCCAAGGGGACACGCTGGATCAGGTCCAGCTTCATCCCCTAGAGATTCGGTTCTGCGGCAAAGGCGATCTTCTTATAGCACCACAGCGTCAACAGAGACAGCCGTACAGATTACAGAAAGCAGTTATTCTTGCACATTTGTGAATGTGTTTATGTTCTTGACAATGAAGACTCTCAGCTATTAAATTGATTGATACCAGGTGTGTCAGTCACATTTGGCTTGAGCTGCGTGCCGCCGACGTCTGGTGGAGCAGCTCACCAATGCAGCTGGACTGAACACGTTTAAAGCCTGCACACTGACCAGACACGAAGTTTGCAGGAAAAACAAAGACTGTGTTCCTTCATTCATAACTGCATGAGCAAGAAAAGGAAAAGAAAAGAAAGACAGACCCATGCTGCTGGTTTATACCATGCCCAATTTCTATACCCATTTGGGTTTAATATGAATGCATAAACACACACATGCATACATATATACTGTATGTGTGTGTGGGCATGTATTTATGTACGTACAGACATACATACATATACAGTGCATTCAGAAAGTATTCAGACCCCTATCAATTTTTCACCATTTGTAATGTTGCAGCCTTATGCTAAAATCAATCAAATTAATTCTTTCCCCTCATGAATCTACACTCAGTACCTCATACTCTGATAAACTCTCTTATAAACTCTCTTATAAACACTTCCTATGCTCCTATGCTGAGATGAACTGTCACTGAGCCAATCAGCGCCCAGGATACAGAACACAGCGCTCTGGTTGGACGCCTCCCATCCATCAGCCAATAGTGTGCCGTGTACAATCTCACATGGGCAAACTAGCTGAAGCGGTAGTAGCATACACTGCGTTTTCATTGTGTATTCATCTGCTGATGAAATACAGACTGTATTTTATTTCGATTTAATATTCTTTTAATATGTTTGAACTAACATTTTTATATTTTTTATATTGCATATAAAAACCGCGTTACAGTGAAGCCGCGATATGGCGATGGATGACTATCTCACAAAAGTGAATATACCCCTCACATTTTTGTACATATTTTATTACATCTTTTCATGGGTCCACTCTGAAGATGACACTTTGATACCATGTAAAGTAGTCAGTGTACAGCTTGTATAACAGTGTAAATTTCCTGTCCCCTCAAAATAACTAAACACACAGCCATTAATGTCTAAACCGCTGGCTACAAAAGTGAGTACACCCCTAAGTGAAAATGTCCAAATTGTGCCCAATTAGCCATTGTCCCTCCCCGGTGTCATGTGACTTGTTAGTGTTACAAGGTCTCAGGTGTGAATGGGGAGCAGGTGTGTGTAAACACTCTCACACTCTCTC
>JAQMCW010000037.1:22902405-22917695 GCA_030068335.1 Chrysichthys cranchii | reverse complement strand
GCGTGAACGTGCATTAGGCATGCTGCAGGGAGGCATGAGGACTGCTGATGTGGCTACGGCAATAAATTGCCATGTCCATGTTGAACACCTGCTCCGCCGATATCCGCCTTCTTTGATGATGTTCTTGAACGTGTCAGTCACTTTTCTTGCTGGGGAAATTCACAGAAGTTCCAGGTTGAGCGTCGCCCTCCAGCTCAGCCCCGCCATCCGCAAACATTTCATGAAGCTGCTTGGCCTTCTCTCAGATTTATATGGGTGTCCATGGGGATGTTCTTCTTCCGGCAGCCCTCAGTCCAGAGTTCTAAAGCAGATTCCATCCAGACCACAGCCTTATTCCGCCCGCTTATGACTCGTTTGGCACCCTGGTTAGAAGACCCTGCTGCCGTAGCGCTTATCTTCTTTTCAGCCTTCTTTATGTAGCGAACCGTGGACTCACTGATGCCGTAATGGCATCCTACAGTTGTTCAGCTCCTCCTTTCCTTTAACATATCCAAAAGCTTTACCTTTTTGACAATTGTTAGCATCTTCCACCGGCGCTTGGGCATGGCCCTGGAAGAAGTAGAAGGCGCAGGTAGCTTTTGGGGCATGACAAAGGGCTTTACTACCCACTAAAAGCTCAGCGTAACACGTTGATGCTGAATGAGCGAGACGCTGGCTAACACAAACCGGAATGATGCTCTTCGCTTAGTTCATCAGCGGCCAGGTGTCTGTAATTAGCCACGCGCTCTGATTAGCCATTGGCCAATGGCACGAGGAAGCATGTACAGTACCAGAAAAAGCCCGTGAACCAGTGGACAACCCGCAATATATAATTAGACCAATTTAAATGAAAACCCATGATAGAGTGAAGGCGCGAAATATATATTATATACACACACACACACACACACACACACACACACACACACACACACACAGAGCATTTAACTGATACAAACACACAATGGCTTTGTGTTACATCCCTACTTCACATAAATGAACTACATCACATTGCTAGTATGGGATTACTGCAGAAATTATTAATAATGTACTGTCCATATACTTGGTATATATGAATGCAGACTTCAAACAGTATTCCGTTCAGCCTCGCTGGTGAGCTGCTACTGGCACGCAGCCTGAGCCGAAGGTGGATGAACCTAGACCTGATGCAGATTAATTTCATAGCCAAGAGATTTTCATTGTGCCGAAAATAAACATACTTTCAAATGCAGGAGGACTGCTTTGCATTATCCAAACCGTACAGCTGAATGCCTGTATGTTTATTTATTTTACCTTCAGGGCATCCTTACTGTTGAATGCATCTGTAGTGTATACTAGGCTATTAGCAGCAAGTCAGCATGTTGGAAAACTTATTACGTGCATACAGTAACAATGAAAGGAATCTTTAATTATCCTCTCACAGGCAGTACATCCTGCATGTGTACCAACACCCATCACCTGTAGGGGGCTCCAAGGCTCAGAAATGGCAAGTTAGGAGACAAACCCACCCTGTGGTCCACGGCACGCTCTGGAGTGAAGAGCATTCACTGTGTGCACTGGGTTTGTGCTCATGTTAGCTGCTAAATGACATTAAGACATGACGGTGTTGCTGTCCCACGCACAGAGTCCTACACTGAGGGGGACGTTTTTGCTCATGAGGTTTGATAGAGCCTGGACTCTTCTACTGATTCATATTATTACATTAAAAATGCAAAGATTTAGGGTTTTAATTCACTGTTTTAGACCAGTAAAGACCCTGTAATGTGCAAATATGGAGCATGAATAGAGTGCTCAAATAGACTCCAAGAATAATGCGGACAAATAGACAGGGGAAAAAGGCACATCTGAGATTGGAGGGGGAGGGGAAAGAGGGGGTGGTGGAGACTATAAAAAGGTGAAGAAAAGCGAAATGAATTTGCATCGAAATGGCACTGGCTTCTAACAACCATGAACCTGATTATTTTCATGGATCTTGCTCTTCTCCAGATCTGGCTAAATCCCTTTTGACAGTTGTCTTTCTGATAAGCAAGTCTCTCTCTCTCTCGAATTGGTGTCTCATCACATGCACCATCTCGACAGAAACATACAGCCGCTTCTTTAGGGCTGATTGATCCTCCCAGGAAGTCCATCCCAGGTTTCACTCAAGCTCGCTGCATTTGCATATGAATGGCGAGGTCTGATATGTGTGAAAGCTCCCATTGATTAGGGAAAGGGGTTGCTGCCCAATATCCTACCATCACAACTGCTCCCCCCACCCCGTTTTTGACTCTAGAGCTGGGGACTGCTGGATGCATCGGATGCCTCCTTAGGCATATTCATGCTCAGAACTTTCTTGCTTTTATTTCCCCTTCAACAGACATAGAAAACCCCGTAGTAAGGCAGGGTAAACTGTAGTGCAATGCAAAAGGCTTCCAGGTTACATGGGCAAAACAGATGACAAAAGAGCCACATATTCAAATTCAGTTTATACCAACAACGGATTTTTCTCAAGGGCATAACCTACTCTCACACCTTCAAATCTTGCCTCATCGAACGGTTAACTTTACTCTCTTATTACCTATAAATGTAATAGTGCATTATAACATCTTTAGCACATTAGTAGATGGTAGTGATAAAATGGGTGATTAGAATTTAATTTCTAATCATATCTTACATGACATCACATTATAAAAATCAGCAATGCATTTGTTCTTAAAGATTCAGGATTTTTGTTATTACTGCTGCTGCATGCTTACACTCTGACAACCTTACATTCAAGGAAAAACTGCCATTTTTTTACATTTCTCTTTATTCATTAATTCATAACCTGTAGAAGCAACAAGCTTGAATGCTATTATTTACAACATTTCGAAGTCCCATGTATGTACGTGTGCAGATGATGCAATCTGATCTAAAACCGCTCGCACTGATCCAAAATGTAAAAAAGAGATGCTTTAGATAATCCCCATGATAAAACATCTAGCCATAAATTGAAGTTAATTTGAGTCAAATTAGCTCAAACGATAACTTCAAAATGGCTTTTTGATTAAAGACTATTAAAATAGTGTCGGATTAAGTTTCCAATTAAATACACTAACAAATAATGTTTATTACGTACTTAATGGGCAATTGTAGCTTTACTTAGATTATAATTTTTTTTAAGTGGAGTAATGAAAGGGCCTCTGCTCTCAATTCGCTCCTTTACAAATCCAAGGAAAAAACATCAGGTTAAACACAATGATCATTTCCCCCTCAAACGTTTACCAGAGCGAAGAGAGATGTCCTGTAAAGCTTTAAGCCTGTTGGACATGCCTATATCTTATATCATTTGCTATTATTATCCAGTGTCATTTCTACCTTCGGTACAAGTGAGACGAGCTTTAGGACAGCGTTACAGTGACACACACTGGCAATGTAATATCATCTTCACTCTTCTGTACTGCACAAGCAGGCCAAGCTTTCTTGCCGCTTGTTGCTCCTCCATTACAAGCATTGTGGATTTACATTAGTCATGATCATTAGGTTCCTTTAGATGATCGATAGTTCCTTCTCCATGACCCCTAAAACCTATCAAAAGGAGACAAGTGCCTGCTGGAAGGTAGGGCTGTCACTTTGCCAAGATTCTGGCCATTATTCTCAGAAGCAAAGTCTGCGCCCTGAGCGGTCTCCGTCCCTTCTGTCGACGCACGTGGTGCGCTTTAATACTTTTCAGTTCATGAAGAAATGTTATTTGCAAGAAAATGTCCAAGCCAAACTCCAGAGAACAGCCGAGAGCCCGCAGGATTTTGCAACTATTTGTTAGCATATGGGATATAAAGGATGAACCGGCAAAACAAATAGGTGGGCTGGGAAAAGCGCTTGATCCGGATAAGGAGCTAACAAAGTATTGCGAGCTGGGGAGGTCGAGCGGGGAACAGCCGCCTGCAACGTGCTAATCTCTTCTCCGCTGTACACCTCAGATGTGCCGTGTCTAATAATGAACAGAAGTCCCTCAATACAAGCTCCTGCCATTAACCTTGAAATGCCTATCGCTCAGCGGGAGCGTACAGGGCTCCAGTTGGTGATTTACAGCTGTGGCGGGTGTGTTGATTAAACCTACACGTGCAGCTGGTCTGAAATTAAAGATAGGTGGCATATGAGGATTAATGTGGCTCGTGGGAATCACTCAGATCTCATCACATGATTCATTTGTTTTTTTCCTGTTTTACTGATTGAGTGAAAAATATCCACGAACGGATTATAAGGTGCTTGATGATGACGGTGAGACGGAACCCGAACGATAGGTGTAGATCATCCTGCAAATTAGACCAGCCGTTAATTTTCGGCGGAGCTCCTCGGCTTGAGCGGCGCAGCTCAACAACAACTTGTTTCGAAAGTGCAGAGTCGCTTTAATCACAGCAAAGGCCACGGCTGCATTCTTGATGTTCCCGCACACCTGGCGTGCTTTTCTGGTTCGCTTCCCGCGTCGTGTTGACGGCTCGCGTTCTGCTGCTGATGTGAGCTGTCTCGTAACCCGAGGACTGTTTCTATTTACCATCTGTTTAGGGGCCGCTGGGGTGGATTTTTAAAATGCCATCCGACGTCATTTGTTGTCCTCCAAGTTTTGAGCTACTTAACATCTTGTAATAGTTGTAGCAAAGTACTGCGTGTGGCGTTTCAGGCAAAATATAACCATATCTACATGCGTTAGTGCAGTCGTTCATTTTTAGCAGTGTCTGAGAATTTGCTCTTTCCATATCAGGAAAGCGACCACTTTTTTTTTTTTTTTTTTTTTTTTTAGAGAATCAGTGCAGGTTTTGCTGTGTATATTAGGCCTTCCCAAACTAGGGGTCACTGCTGGATTTGTAAGTGGGATTGCATGAGAAACTCACAATCACCTCTTTTGTTTCATTCATTTATTTGACAAATGAAAGGTCCACTATGTAGAATTCAACCACCTGAATACTCCCTTACCCCTCGAACGATGGCTGTCAGGTTCCCGGAGCATACTTCCAACTACTTCCTTTCACACTCCCTTGCTTTTTTCTTGTAAATTAAAAAGGTATGATCCTCTATTTTTTTTATTTTTATTTTTTTTACATTTTTGGTTCTTAAACTTGTTAGGCAGCACCAGTAAACACCGATTCCTTTTCTTTCCTCTTCCTTGTCTTGCTTTCTTCTTCGTCGTCGTCCTTGTCCTTCCGGTACTACTTCTGGATTCATGCTGCTGCTTGTAAAAATGCCAAACGTGACAGGGCTACTGTAGCGGCGCAAAACGGCAGCTAGTAGAGGTGGACCCGCTCCCTATGTAGATATAGACAGTTCGTTCTAAGCTTGTGAAAACTCAATGAGTTCCAGGTAATTATACACTAATGCAAAGGTACTTATAAACACTGTATTCCATTTCTATTAATAAATCCCCCCCTACATCCTACATAGGGCACCTTTAATATTAGAAATACAGGAGATGAATTGTATCGGGATTTGTATCCAGACAATCCATATTCAAATCAATATCTATTGTCGTGCCTCAAATCGCATACTTATGTACTATCCTAGACTGCTACTGAGTGCTAACACTAACCAGTTTTCCTATTACAGTTAGTGGAATAACCTCTCGTATCATGTTTAAACCTAGTGAAAGCTCTCTTCTGCATAGCAGCCTCCTGGGTTTTCTGATATCATGCAAATACTTTTGAATTTATGGTCAGAGTTTCAGACTTGAGTCCATGACAACAACCAAGAGCTCAACATTGTGTCTGATATCGCTGTCTACGAAGGCACTAAATAATTTTACAGTTCTAATAGGAAACCTGATGGACAGCAGTGTTTTGGTTCTGACATGTCATCTAGTGGAAGTCGCTTTTAAATGTTCTGGACGTAAAACAAGATAAGCGACAAACACGCACATCGTTCGGAAAACGGATTTGCATTTGTACCGCCACGAAACAATATATGAATAGAAAACTGATTGGGAATGTCAAGTGAGTCTGAAAAAGATGTCTGGACCTGTTTCAATAGCTAGCTGCTATCGTAAGCCAAACACTAGTCGAACAATTATTTATAGCATGCCTAAGTTGTATATACATACAGATTAGACATAGTCAATACAATATATATGAATTATGAAGCCTATTTTTAATTCAAAACCTTTACAAATGAAATAAATACAATTAAATAATCGAAGAAACATTTATGCGGCGTAACGATTCAATTAAATAAGATAATGGCCTAGACGCGAGTTCTACACAGATCTCATAAAGGTTCCATCTGAGGAACAAACCAAACCACAGGACCCTCAATAATTGTAGTTTAACATTTATTTTTGTTGTTTATCATTTCTCTGAATGAAATCTCTTTGAGGAAAAAATACACGCTGATCAATACTTTCGAAATCAAACTGGGATGTAATTCCTTGAAATAACAGTATCGCCACAGTTTTCGTATCTGGTCCTCCTAACCATCACGATGAATAAAATGCTCAGAATTGACTAGATAGCTCCGTAGCAGGTACAACTAAACAGATGGGAAGCTCGGGTAAACACTCGGAAATGCACAGGTGGGGGGGGGGGAAAGATGGCTTTCAGAAAATGAGTAGCTCATCCTTGTGTGCTTTGGGCATGGTTAAAATGATGTGAGAAGACTCATAAATTTGAGTGAGCGCAAGAAAAAAAACTGATTGAACATAAGTAAATAATAGAGCAATGCCAGACCATGCCAGCTATTACTCCCCCATACTGTGAGTCAGACAATCACTCATAAGACATGTAGTACACACACAGTATTTTGTTTTATTTTAAATCTTGCCAGAAAGCTTCAGAATAAATGTGTGCATTAGTATTGGGACCCTGCAGAATGGGGGAAAAAAGATCTTGAAAAGCATGAATTTAAAGCTCATGAAAAGGTTTCAGCAAAAATTCCCCACTTCACCTGCAGCTCATAAACCACGCCAAAAGAGTTTCCCCTGGTTGTTTTTAGGCAAGGGAAAAGGGAGACATGTTTTCTTCTTTTCACATGAGGAAACAAGTTAACAGCGGTGGGTGTGCGCATTTCCACAACACTGCAACACTACATATATGTGTGACATGGCAACCCTGTTTGTGGAGGACAAAGTTCACCAACATTGATGAATCAGAAACCCAAAAGGTGAAATAAGCCTGAAAGCTTGCCAGAGGTTCAGCAAAGTCCTGTTAGGCAAATTGCTATATTGCTTAATAAACAAATATATATATATACACACACATGATCTTTAGAGGATTAATGATGTCAGTTGAAAGATTATTGGATCACTAAGTTGATCTTTTGAGAGCTGCTCTAAGCAGAAAGCATCAAAGGAAGGTCATGTGTGTGAGAGAGAGAGAGAGAGAGAGAGAGAGCGCCTCAGGAGAGGTGATCTGAACCAGAGTGAAGTGCATGTTTGACTGGGAACGCTGTTTGTATCCTGGTTGCTGGTAGGTCATGCCACCTCATGCTCTGCTTCACTTACATCAGCGCAGTATGGCATTTTAAAAACCACGTGAGTACATGTGGGGATAAAATTTCTAAGACCAACCATAGGCACCTGAGCAGTCGGGGAATAAGGGAAAAAATACGGTGAAGATCATACAATACGAAGATACTGAGCTCATTATTTTCTGCTTGTTACTTATGTTCAGTGCATTGGCAGCAATTACAGCCTCAAGTCTTTCTGAGTATGATGCTATAAGCTTGGCAAACCTATTTTTGGGCAGTTTCCCCCATTCTTCTTTGCTGAACCTCTCATGCTCCATCAGGTTGGATAGGGAGCGTCGGTGCACAGCCATTTTCAGATCTCTCCAGAGAAGTTCAAATCTGGGCTCTGGCTGGGCCACTCAAGGACATTCACAGAGTTGTCCTGAAGTCACTGCTTTGTTATCTTGGCTGTGTGCTTAGGGTCATTGTCCTGATGGAAGATGAACCTTTGCCGCAGTCTGAGGTCCAGAGCGCTCTGAAACAGGTTATCATCAAGGATGTGTCTGTACATTGCTGCATTCATATTTCCCTTGACCCAGACTAGTCTCCCAGCTCCTGCTACTGAAAAACATCCTCACAGCATGATGCTGCCACCACCATGCTTCACTGTAGGGATGGTATTAGCCAGATGATGACCAGTGCCTGGTTTCCTCCAGACCTAACACTTGGCATTCAGGCCAAAGAGTTCAATCTGACCAGAGAATTTTATTTCTCACGGCCTGAGAGTCTTTCAGGTGTCTTTGGGCAAATTCCAGGCAGGCTGTGATGTGCCTTTTACTGAGGAGTGGCTTCCGTCTGGCCACTCTACCATACAGGCCTGACTGGTGGAGTGCTGCAGAAATGGTTGTCCTTCTGGAAGGTTCTCGTCTCTCCACAAAGCGATGCTTGAGCTCTGTCAGAGTGACCACCTGGTCACCTCCCTGACTAAGGCCCTTCTACCCCGATCGCTCAGAGTGGACGGGTGGCCGGCTCTAGGAAGAGTCCCAGTGGTTCCTAACTTCTTCCATTTACGGCTGATGGAGGCCACTGTTCTCACTGAGATCTTCAAATGCTGCAGCAATTTTTCTGTAGCCTTCCCCAGATGTGTGCCTCGATACAATCCTGTCTCAGAGGTCCACAGACAATTCCTTGGACTTCATGTCTTGGTTTGTGCTCTGACATGCACTGTCAACTATGGGACCTTTTATAGAAAGGTGTGCGCTTTTCCAAATCATGACCAATCAACTGAATTTCCCAAAGATGGACTGCCATCAAGAAACTTCTGAAGGATGATCAGTGGAAACAGGATGCACCCGAGCTCACTTTTGAGGGTCATGGCAAACGCTGTGAATACTTATGTAAATGTTTTATTTTTGTTCTTTATTTTTAATAAATTTGCAAAAGTTTCAAACAAACTTGTTTCACTTTGTCATTATAAGGTATTGTGTGTAGAGCTTTGAGGTAAAAGATGAATTTAATCTATTTGGGAATAAGGCTGTAACAAAACAGCTTTAAGATTAACTCTTGTGGCCTGGATGATAAATCAATATTTTATTATCTTGTGAATTTGTTGAAAATAACTAGCTTGCTTTGTTAATTAGTTCCTTAGTAGAATCAATATAAAGCCTAGTATTCTTGATTTGATCTGCTTTTGTAATGACACTACCATAAAACAAGAAATTGAAGTTACACAAGCCACAGAGACATAAACCTTATTCATTTACATTATTTACTTTTGAAATTGCTTCAGGCATTTAACAGATGAGCCCTTTTTTTTTCTTAAAAAGCACCACTGAAATAATTCCCATTAGCTTTGATGAACACTTAGATGCTAGGTCTAAAGTAATCAATTAGCTACAGGTCCTCCAGGACCATAACACACACATGTACAGCATTGTGGAATCTGTGATTTTCAAGATAGCAAGGTCTGTGGTAAAGCTTGAGATTGAATCGGCTAATGCCTTGCAGGGTGCGAGTAGGCACAAAAGAGTTGTCGATAAAAGACACCGAGGTGTCCAGAGAAATGCTGATAAAGCTAAACCCATGTGGGGATTACTTTGTAAACACACTGTGCATTTGCTATAAATGCTGTAGTATGATGGTATTTAGGGCCTTGTTTGTCTCTTTTTTCCTGAATGTGTGTCAGTAATACTCTTCTTAATTCACACTTTGACATGATGCTTGCTTGTTTGTGTTGAACAGGCCAGTGCACATTATGTATGGTTTCAATCGGATGCCAGCCATCTTTAATTTTCTGGCACAAAAAACATTACAAAGCTCTTAAATGCAACACGAAATTTGCAGAACACATCATCTTATTTATTTGGTAACATTAGAATAGTCAAAACTATATAACTTGCCATAATGTGAAATAAGAAATTCTTATAGGTTTGAGTGTTAACATATATTAACATAAATTCCATAGTAAATTATAGGGTGTAAATTATTATATCACAATGCTGTTGAACTCTCAACTCTGATTGGTCAGAAGATATTGATGAATTTTCTCTATAACAGCAGCTCACACCGTTTTGGATATAATTCAAATTCAAGTCACAGGTTTATATTTAATGCACTTGTTCTAATTTGTTGGTGTTTCTGTACTGCGAAATCATTCACATGCACTTGTATGGCAAATGATCTAAGGCAAATCTACTGTTGACACTGTTGTGTTGAAAAATCATTCTAAAGGTATTAAAAATGAATAGAGTATTAGAAAAAGGAGCAAAATGACACCAAGATTGTGAAAATTGGTTAAGAAACAAGGAAGATATTGCAATTTTACCTTCATTTCCACCCAATTTAGTCATTTTGCCAATTTCCACTAGCTAGCTCTCTCTTATGAGATGATAGCTGCCAACCAGGGAGGGTGAAGTTAAGCCTGTACTGTGACATCCAGATCAAATTTTGGGTATAACAGCTGATTCAGTTAGAGAGAGGAATAAAGCAAGGGGCTGGTGAGGAACAGACTGCCTATAACTGCTATAAAATAAGTGATAACTAATTAATTTGTCTTATACACATTCCATAACATTAAATGTATCTATAAATTACAGTACAGTTATTTGGCAGACACCCTTATCCAGAGCGACTAACATTTTTATCTCATTTATACAACTGAGCATTTTTGAGGTTAAGGGCCTTGCTCAAGGGCCCAACAGTGGCATTTTGGTGGTGTTTGGATTTGAACTCCTGACCCTCTGATCAGTAGCCCAACATCTTAACCCCCTGAGCTACCCCCTACCTTCAATGCTATGTATCGTCTGTTGTTTATTCATAATTTTAGAATTAATAAATGACGAGTTGTAAATGTTGGTAGCTCTGGTTCACCATCAGCCACATCACACCACCCAGTCAAATATCTTCCTATAACAGCACACTCCATTGTTTTATTCATCTTCTGCTGCTGAATACTGTTCAGGGTTGCAGGGGGGGAGCTGGTGCCAATCCCAGCTGACTTTGGGAACACCCTGGGCAGAGACAGACAACCATACTCATACTCACACCTATGGGCAATTTAGAGTAGCCAATTAACCTAATCCCCTCTGTGCATGTCTTGGGACTGTGGGAGGAAACCAGAGTACCCAGAAGGAACCCACACGGAGAACATGCAACCTCCACACAGAAAGGCACCCGTGTCAAACCCAGGGCTTGAACCCAGGACCTTCTTGCTGTGAGGTGACAGTGCTAACCACTTAGCCACAGTGCTGACTGCATTTGTTTATGACAGTTTATTGTTATGTATGGTGGGTGTGTATGAACAGGGCTTGTTTGTGAGCGTGGCAAAGCGAAAGAAGCTGTTCAGATAACACACAGTCCCAGACTTTAGGGCTTTTACTTTGGAGTAGTAATTATATTTAACACTATGACTCCAGCCTCTAACCCTAATTTAGATCCAGTCTTAAGTACTCTTAAGTTAGTCATTTTCTTTTGTGTTGTAACTCTTACCTAGTCTTTAACTCAATGGCTGACATCTTCAGTGTCCCTGTTCAACCTGAGCTCAGGTACCTCTCTGTGGAGTTTCACATTTCCTTCCTATGTCCGTGTGGGTTTCCTCTAGATTCTCTAATTTCTTTCTACTGGTAAAGACCATGCTAGTGAATGGACTGCAATGGCCCTAGTCCAGCCCATCTAGGCCATATCCCTGCCTTACGCCCAGTGATCCTGGGTTAGGCACCAGATCCACCACAAACCTAATCAGGATAAATTTGTTACAGAAAATGAATGAATACATGAATAAATCCATTCAACCTTCATGATTTGTAATTAAAATGCAACATTTCTAAATGCCCAGGTGCCATTTTTATACTTCATGCGGTGTAATTTGACAGGTAGAGCTAATTACTTTTTGAGAATGTCTGTCTTAGGAAGGCAGGAGCCTCAGAGGAACACATGATAGGTTGTAATCTGTCACCGTTGTTTAACATTTGAAGTAGTCCCTTAGCTCGCAGAGAGATGCTAATCTGCACAGTGTACTGAACAAGGTGTATCAAAGTATATGCTCATCAGAAGAATGATATCATGTGTATAGAAATTCACAGCACATGACAGAGACTGTGTGTCATCATGCTGAGGTGATCACAGATCATGGGTCTTGTATAAATGGAAAAAATGATTGCAGATGCAATCTAGTAGGGTCCTTTCTTTCCCTTTCACTTCATGCTATGACATGAGATTTTTGTCTTTGGTCTGTGGTTAGATACATGGCAGAGTAAAGCCAAAATATATAGTGTGAAGAATAGAGTGTTTGATTGCTAGATATTATTCATTATTCATGCCATCATCTTAAGGTCAGGCTCACAGGGGATTTGGACCCTGCAGAAGAAACACACCTTGGACTGGATGCCAGTTCCTCATAGGTTATAGTGCACACACATTTACACATTCATTCACACCGCCGAACAATTTAGAGTAACTAAATTCCTCCTCCAGAACATATTCACCCCACCATGATTATTTTTCTTTTCGTGAATTATTAACAAATAAAATTAAATAAAACATTTAGATGTCCTCAGAATGATTTGAAAAAAAGAAAAAAAAGATAAGCAGTTTAATTGATAAGTATTCACCTTCAGTGTGAATGTTCCTTTTGATGCAATTACTGTATAGATTTGAGTTGTCACGGACGTGTCTCTAGGAGCTTTGCGCATTTTGATTTTGACATTTTCTTCCATTCCTCAATGCAAAGTTTCTCCAATCCTGCCAAATGAGATGAGAATGTTGGTGGACAGTCACTTTTCAGGTAATGCCACAGATTTTCCATTAGACTCTCAGTAACTCTGGGCTTTGACTACATCAAAACACAAACCTTTTTAGTCATTGCTCTGTACATTGGCTCAGTGTCTTGTTGGAATGAATATTTTTGCCCTAAATGCAGTCAAGCAGGTTTTCCCTCAACAATTTGGTTATATTTGGTGCCGTCCATGTTACCTGTGAGAGCAATAAGCTATCCAGTTTCTTCTGTTAAAAGGCAACCTTACAGCATGCTACCACCAACGTGCTTCACAGGAATGGTGTTACTTAGGTGTTGGGTTGTATTTGGATTACAGGAAACATTAGGCTTTGGCTTTAGACCAAATGGCTCAAATTTAGTCTGATCAGACACAAAATCCTTTTCTGGCAGCTTTCAGAATGTCTACAATTTCATAAAGTGGCTTCCCTCTGACCACCCGGACAAGAGCTGACAATATTGTTAATGTCCACACAGGTTCTCCTGTTTGAGTCAGTGAACTCTGTAACTCCTTCAGTGGTGGAGTGGACCACAAAATCTAACCTCAAATCAAGGATCACGGAGATGTGAGGTAGCAACACATGGGAAATTTTTTTAAAGCATTGTTAAAATGCTTATTTGTTATAAGGATTTCAGCCTCACTACAAAAAAAATGCATTTATTTTATGCAACAACTGAGAAATTGGTACCTGTCACTTGATCTTAACATGAGCACTGTAGATAAGCTTTAGAGTCAGAGTTGATTAGTTGGTGTTTACAAATTCATATTGTACTTTTGTTCGTGGCCTTCTGTTAGATGTGATAAACACATCTGCAGCAGTGCAGTGTGAAACCCACTGATTCACACTGACAAAGCATATAATGAATAATAATGCACAGCCTTGACAGACAGACACAAACCCAAACAGTGTTGTTAAGCACAGATTTCTCCAGACGTCTCCTCATGCTCCAACTTCAACCAAGTCCGTTGCTACACGCAGTGAGATTTAGCATGTATAAGTTAGGCCTGCTTGGCTGTGACCGCTAATGCTAACACTGTGAGTGCCTTTTTTTGCGTACCACTAAATTGCTTTTCACGCCACGTTAGCCAGAATGGACAGCAGTGACTGTACAGAGAAATATGTGTGTGTGTGTGTGTGTGTGTGTGCGTGCGTGCGTGCGTGCGTGTGTGTGTGTGTGTGCGCGTGTGTGTGTGTGTGTGCGTCTGTGCGTGTATCACTCCTCAGAGTTAAAAAGAAAAAGTCTGAAATAGTTTAGGAATTAGAAGTGCAATGCTAACAAAAGCAATAATCCACATGGCCTGGTGTAGTCACAGGGCATCGATTACCACATCCCAAGTTTACACGCTCTTTATTGTTTGCTCCACAATAAAGCACTCCAGAAATAAACTGCCTGAAATATCCAGCTTATTTCAGGCAATAAACCAGATTTAGAAATGATTACTGGTGTGAGAGCTGCTCACTGAGGATTTGTGGGAGGAAAATTGTAAAAACTTGAAAAATGACACTTAATAACACTACTGGGGTTTAGGAGTGTTCAGTATGACTTACTTTTGTGAATCAATTCTTTATGGAAATGCATTTAAAATACAGTCATTACTAATTCCCACTTGCTAGCTAAGTCTTCCTATATCACACAACAGCTACAAAACTGGGAGAGTGAAGCACATGCTTCTTCTGAGACACCGCGTTATTCGGACTTAGTGCAGCTGAACACACTTGCAGGAGATCATTAAGCACGCTATTCTGTTTAGAGAGGCTACCAGATGTGATTAGTAGCGCTGGCTGACTCAGTGATTAACACTGTGGGCTACGCTTCAGACAGTTATAAGCTCAAATTTAAAGAGCAGGGTCAATTATTTGGTCTAAACCAGGGATTCAGGAAGGCAATTGTGATTGTAACTTGAACGCTGACCTCAAACACACATCAAATCTGGTCATGGATAAAGCAGGTTAACATCAAGCTTTAAACAAGTCCTGGCCTCAACATTATCACAAATATGTGGACTGTGCTTAAAAGTCAGGTGCGTGCCAGGAAACACATACATTTAATAAAACTCTACGAATTCTGCCAAAAAGAGTGGGCAAACATTCAATCAGAATTCTGCCAGAAGCTTGTCAGAACCATCTGGCCAAGGTGAAACTTGCTAAGAGATGTTTAACCAAATATTTGGTGTGTTGTATGTATATTTCTGACCCTGTATTCGTTCAGAAATCCCAAAATAAATGAAAACTTGTGCACCAAATCCGACAAGAAGATGGTGTGTTGTACCGTCCTTCTGCCAGAGAAAAAGAGCAGTTCAAAGAAATCGCTAAAATCCCAATATTGCCATGCCATTCATGTCCATGATGACGTTCATGTCCGTGTATGTAAACTTTTGACCGCAACTGTAACACCAATTTGCTCGTTATTTTAGGAAGTCACTTTAAAAAAAGATTCATTCGTGAATGCACTGCATCATTCCCAGAATATACCCGAGTGGTTAGTATTCTCTGGACAATTTTTGCCCATTTTGCTCATACTTGTCTTTTGCAGCCCAGTCCCTCTGGGGTATGCTTTAAAAAAATCATTGCACTTGTCCTGACTCCCACTCCTTAGAGAATGAACACACACACACACACACACACACACACACACACACACACACACACAC
>JAQMCW010000037.1:22890812-22902305 GCA_030068335.1 Chrysichthys cranchii | reverse complement strand
ATATATATATATATATATATATATATATATATATATATATATATATATATACACACACACACATACTGACTGGGTAACCTGTAGTAGTACTGGCTATAAATGTTTCGATGAATTCTACACAAATTCACCTCACTATATGCTCGCAAATGTTTTCTTTATGTGTTTGTGTCTAGAAAGTGTTTAAAGAGTGTGGGAGGATTATTTAGGGCTTAAACTATTTAAAAAAAAAAGCATTTCGCGGTGACGTCCGTGTATCGCACATTTTCGTCTTTCGCCAGAAAGTTTTGGAACGTGACCCGTGAAAAACAGAGGTTTACTGTCGTAGAAGTAGAAAATCCTTTGGATTTCAGCTACCCCCAACTTTCACACAAAATCAGGCCCATGTGCCCAATCAAATTAGCAGTATTCTGGTACTGTATCAGCAAGTTACCCTTGTGCCAGAAAATTACAGCGTGCAATACTAATCAATAACTGCAGTACATTTCACATTCATCACTGTTGAACTGGGTTTTTTTTTATTATAATTATTATTGATTGCAAATAATCTGCCTAAACATAATCCTAATCTATTCTAATCATTGGACGTCTTGAAAGAAAAAAAAAAAAACTATACTTTCAATCCCTTGTTTCCTTACCTATTCAAGTCTATGTTTATTTGTACCTGGTCAGTAATAAAAGCTTGAATGGCATGATATTGAAAAACTCTGCCTTCTTCTCCTTCGAAGATCTTTTCACCTAAAGAGTCAGGAAGCCTAGCAGAAAAACAGCCGCTTTGGACCACAAGACACCTCGTGCATGGAATCAGACTTATGAACACGTACTTGCCTCACAGACATGATGACACCGTGTCCCTGACAGCAGTGTGTTTTATTTTCAAGATGCAATAACATTTGTATGCAGTACTGATCTCAGAATCCTTCTCCTCTGTGTAATATTCTTCTCTTTGTTTTTGACTTGCAGTGCCATAGAAGTACCAATGTAGATGTCCTATATATACACAACAGCTTCCTTTTCTGTTCATAGCAAATGTGTTACATTGCCAGAGCTGTGCATGTCCTTGGTCTTTGTTATTTTATTGTAATATGTTTGTGATATGTAATCCTGATTCAACAAAAGCTCTGAACTGAAGGAAATAATGGAGAAAACCCCCCAATCGAAAAGCAAACTAACAAAAACGAAACAAAGCAAAGCTAAAGCAGTGCACTGCGTGTACCACCCTTTTCTTTCGCATTGCTTTATGTTTCGTTTTTGCTAGTTTGCTTTTCGATTGGGGGTTTTCTTCGTTATTTCCTTCATTTGTTTCAGGATTTGTACAGTTCCTAAATTTAAGTCCTGTTTAATTTATCGATTTATCAAACTGATGTGTGCATCAGCATCATGGTCTATTGTGTGGGATGACATCACTTCCCATAGAGTATTTTTGAGGGGAAAATTGAATGTTGTCATTGATGCTGTAAAACTACCAATATTACTACTACTACTACAAATAATAATATTAATAATAATAATAATAATATGTATTGTTGCGATGATAAAATTGAAACCGATTCATGAATATAATTAAGAGATTAAGAAGACATCCATTGCTAAACATAAAAAAATCCATAAAAAAATCTTTTAAAACCACAAATGTAGTCATTGTTACTCCACTGGACGGACACACACACACACACACACACACACACACACAGCACTGACATTGCTAGGAACAGGAGTGGCTTAGGTTTGTGCCTTGGTGCTCCATGTTGTATGGTTCAGTGAATTCAAAACGACAGCTTAGGACACAATTTCCTTTTATTCCTTCAGCAGCTCCTTCAAAAAGATTTCCAAGTTTTGTTATCGTGGCTGCTAGAGTTGGACAGTTGTAGAAACCCTACATCTAACAAAACATGTCACCTCACCTTGCCGCGTGTGAAAAGCGAGCGCCATCATTTTGTGCTTTAAGGTCAGCGTGTCAGATTTGTGTCACGTCCTGGGCTTTCTGAAATTATTGTTCAGGAGACCTACAAATTCTGGTTCAATGTTTAGGTTTCAGCAACTACACGCACCGTTTTGCAGGAAATCCACCTTTCTGAGGCTCGGAGTAGTGCAGCAACCTACATAAACATTGCTAAGTACATAAAGATATTTAATACAAAGTATTCATTTCGATATCAGTGAATATCACAAAGCACGCACGGAAGAACAACTGTACTCATGCATGTCTACTTTAAGCCGCGTGGAACAATAAGCAGCAGGGTTTAAAACTCCCGGTGTTCATCAGTGGAAAATTAGTTGAACGTGATGCAGGAAGCATCGTGAGAAGTAACCTGCGGTGTATTTATGTTGAATCGTTTAGATTGACACATCCTGCAATTGACTGGTGAGCCGAACATATAAGTGTTTACCTGACTGAGTAATTATTTCATTTGCATATTTATGTAAACAGTAATTATCACTTTTTAAAATTACCTTCCTGCTATCGTCGTATCTTAATTATTGTGTTAGGGATACGTGCTTGTGTGCTTGTCACGTTTATATAATGCAAATTTCAATATGATTTCTTAGTTACCATTTTGTTTCGGTCATTTATTTACTCTTTTTTTGTTTTTATTTATTCATATTTTTTCTTTTCGCAGTGACTGACTTTAATTCGCATTACGCATAGTACTGTGCAAAAGTCTTAGGCATGTGCAAAGAAATGCTGTGAAGTAAAAATGACTTGCACAAATCTTTCCACGAGGAAAACAAAAAATACAACATGCAGTAAACAGTAACAAACTAAACAAAAGTTATTATTTGGTGTGACGACCCTTTTTTCTTTCCTTCCTTAAACTGTAATCCCAGGTACCGTTTTATAAGGAAATGAGCAGTTTTTTCAAACCAAAAGTTTTTTCTGAGCCTCTTGGAGAATATGCCACAGTTCTTCTGGAGACTTTGACTGCTGCATGTGCTTATATTTTGCACGCAAAATCGTGGCGCCTTCATAATGTTTTTTGTCTGAAAAGTGCTCTCTTATGCACCATGTTGTGTTCTTTACTGACGTACAAAATTTGTCTAAATTTTCAAAACATTTTTTCAAAAAAAAAAAAAAGGAATGTTTGGACATTTAAAATGTTTTAGTATTGCAGAGTGCATTAAAATAAACATCTCTAATAAAATTTGTACTAAAAAATAGGGCTCCCAAGACTTTTGCACAGTACTGTACATGTGTAATGGCCTGCAGAAATTCTTCATGCGGTCAAATTAATGTTTTCAGCCATAAATAAAAAAATTTTTGCATCTCATAAACCAGCCAAGTTCTAGCATATTAAAATATCCCAAAAGTGTAAATGAACAAAACTGCCTTTAAAAATGGATTTTCTATTCCAATGAAAGATGCCCCAAGTACAGCTACAATTATAACCGAATCTACCTATGGAAAAACATTACAAAAAAAAAAAAAGATTTTAATGACCTGATGGGACAGGAGTTCTCCCTTTGAACACACCTATAAATTACTGACAAATAAAATCAATGATTCAATAATATCTAAATATATACAGGTGCCCCCCCCCCGAATTACGATGGCCCGACTTACGATTTTTCGAAGTTACGATGACTATTGTGATCCGCTAAAAAATTGTAAAATATTTAGAAAATATTTCAAATTCACGGGCAGGCATTGCTGGCAGGTCAGCGTAACAGCGTGTGACATACGCGGACATTCAGACGACGCCTGGAAATGCCACACTGTCTCCCATAACTCGAGTTAACTTGTGTATCGGTGTAGTGTACAACGCATTACCTAAAAGAACATTTGAAATGTTGAAGTTTCAAACAAACAGGTAAACCAATAAATTATAAACATATAATTTCAACCTGGTTACATAAGCTAGGCTAAGCTAGGCTGAGATACCTCACGTAGGCTAAGCGGTTCAACACAGTTGTTCGACTTACGATATTTTTTCGACTTACGGTGGGTGTGGCTGACCGCATCTCCATCGTAACTTGACGACTACCTGTACTGTGATATAAACAGAGGATGGGCCGGTCTGTCTGTGTATAGCTATAAACTGTATTATTATTCATCCCATAGATTATTAAATATTTTCACTGGCATAGTAGCGAGTCAAAATAACTTCCATTTCTGTCTTTCAGCCTTCACTTTAATTATTCATTTTGTGGTCCCCAACTACACTTTTATAAAGTTTCTTGGGTGTCACTACATGCAAACGAGCTACGCTGGGAATGCCCTTTCCTACGCTTTTCTTAATCTTGCGGAAAATCTTAGTTCGGTTTAGCTTCCGCGAACATTTAGAAACATATTTACTACAAGATTAGCGAATGAGGCCCCATTAATATGCAGATTAATTCTCTCTCGCTTGTTCTCAGTTGGCCTAATTTTTTTTTTTTTTTGGGCAGTATTTCGACATCAAGATATAAACTTTGCCTGACGTCATCTGTACAGAATGTGCAAGCTCTCGTTTCGTTCAAAAAGATGTTACGTAGCAGCATCTGCACTGGCTCTTCGCAGGCAGACAGCCAAAACAAGGTTCGAAAGTACCCTAAACATTAACCATTTCCATGCTGTTTTTGGTAAAAATATATTTGTTTTCTTAAAGTAGACATGACAAAGTATACTACCGAAAGAATAACCTTTCTTCTGTTTCACCCCCAGACTGTGGCTTCCCCCCCTTTTTTTTTTGCCTCGCATATAAAATGCACAGTGAAACCATAATTATTAATTACCCATTAGTCTTTTTTTTTTTTTTTTTTTTTTTTTTAAAGAGATTTATAGAATTGATGACCAGATTATCTGCGATTTTATTTATTTAACTGGTTCTAAGCCTACAGTCAGTAACCTTTCACCGTCCCCTGGAATAAAAAAACAAAACAAAAAAAAAACCCTCAGCTCTTTAATGTGCTTTAAATAGCCATACCTCAAATTAAACCACTCAATATAGTAATCAGGAAGAGCGGCGAAAAAAAGACTTATGCAAAGTGCTCGATTCTTCACGCTGCAAGTCCCTGCGCCACAGTCGCATTTTAAAACTAATCTGAAAAAGTCACCAGAGGTTCCGGCTGCCTGCGAACGCTTTCTGCAGTTTGTCCCTCTTAATTAAGTGCAGGCTTTAAATCACGCTGTTGACATGTGATATTTGTTCGAGGGGTTGCCGAGCCTCTGGGCTCTGGTGTTTCCCCTCACAGCTCTGCGGCAGAGCTGTCATCTACCAAGCAGCCCTTCTGATTGCTTATGAGGTTTGGGAAATGCCCCGAGAATGTACGATTAGCGGCCCGATGCCTCTGAGAAGCTGCTTAGCATTAGCATCCCAGAACGCTGGGAACTAACTGACCAAAAACAAACCTGCTGAAGGATGTAAAAGGTCACAAATAGTAAAGCAGCGCGGCTTCCCAGAAGGCTTATTACTGGCTGCTGACCTACAGTCTGCTTAGAGAGGATTAATCCATCACTGGACTTTCTGGTCTTTTCTGGTCGATCAGCCCCACGGAGATAGTGATCTACATAAATCGCTAATGAAAGAAGATTATTTATTATACCCAAAGAAAGGACGTCAGGTGCGATCGCACACCTAGGTCTTTATAGTTCAAAGACTTTTAGTGACCGATTTGAACAAAAAGGCCGACATTACATACATGCATTTCTCAAAAAAAAAAAAAAAAAAAAAAAGTAATGACATATATATAAGTTTCTCCTTTGTAAAAACCCAGCCTGTCCAAAACATTTTAAGCAAGACAGACACGGTGACACTGTCTCTGTCCTCTTTCTATCTCCGATACACATACGACCAAAGATGCAATAAACACTTCCAGTGAATCGTTAATCAGTCTTCTCTGACGACGCTGGCTTTTGAAAATCATTGTCGGGGCACCAGCTGTGTACAAAAGTAAAAACCTCCGAAGGTGCTGTCTGGGCCTGGAGGGCAAAGGAGGTAGACGGTCGTCAGAATACCAAGCAAACTGGGATGGCGCTGACGGAGGAAATCATCCACAGCTCAGTGCCCTCTGCTCCCAAGACACACACTCTGCAAAGGGAACTAAAAATAAACATATTCCCCCTGGTCTTCACTGGCCAGCTTCCTGTCAAATACAAGACCCATCTCTCCTTACCTTTTGTTTTGTGCATGTGTGTGCGCGTACATATATGTGCGTGTCTTCCTGTGCAACTAATATAGCAAAAACAATTAAATAAATCATATAAATCATTGGTGTGTGAAGTTGAGTCAACCACGTGGGAAATCTGTCATACTGACTAAAAAAATACAAAAACTTTAGACCACAGGTTCACAACTATGAGGTCAGGGTCACGCCCCAACGCTTGCTGCCTCAGATACCACGAGGTCACAGGGGATTTTTTTTCCATTAGTACTTAAGATTATAATCAAAACGTAATTAGCCTTCATTCAGCCTGGAGCACGTTTTACATCACGCCACGGCTGTGCCGCGTCCAACCCGCTGGCAGCACGCACGGTAGCTGTTTAAAATAACAAATAAGTGTAGTTTTGAATGCCGGTTCTAGCTGGATACACAAGATATTTCAAAGATATTTACATGTTACAGTATATTTACCAACCAAGATGCATGGGCTACAGTGCTTCTGGTGTAAAAGCTTCTGGGCGTTACGCTCATGAAAACATTACATATTAAGTACCCACTGCTGCAGAAGAAAAAGCCCATGGACTTGGTGTGTTTTGGGGTGGATTACGTGTGTTAAATGTATTGATTAGTGTTGTACAGCTTTGTTCCAGATCAGATCCAGCTCCACCTCCTGGACTTGTGGTTCTGCAGACAGGACTATCTCCATGTGCTAGCACTTGGCTACGCTGCAGTCCGCTGCACAAGCCCAGTCCACTCATTAGACACAGTGAGTGCAGAGAACAATTCAGAAAAGCACTGTTAAACGGGTAAATATAACCAAGACGTGCTATTCTTCCCTCTCTGATGTGTAACAATTAAACACAATTTTTCTAATGATTTGTTGAGAGATCTGCTTAACTAACCAAGCTGCTTAGTGTTCTGCGAGGACTGCGCCCCAATATTAATGCGGCGTGACTTTCTTTTTTTCTTTTTTTTAATATTAGGTCTACAACTGTTACTAATTCTCAGTAATTATGTTTGGAGATGGTTGTGTGTGTGTGTGTGTGTGTGTGTGTGGAGGGGGTGGTCATATATTTGAGCTATTAAAAGTTGGCTCATTTGTGCGAGGTTAAAGCTTACAGAACAATGCCAGAAAACAAAACAACAACGAAAAAAAGGACCACCAACTTTGATAACGTAATTAATAGTTGAATCTCGGTTGTTTCACTTTTGAAATTGGTGCTCCATCGTGGCCTGATATGCATTTCTAAAATACCACTGACCCCAAACATTACAGCACTGTAGAGGTTTGCTTAATTTGGCAGCACTTGACACTAGTCAATTAATTACCCCAAGGAACCAAAAGTGATTCCTACTAGACGCTTTCCTACACAGCCAACTTTTCTTTAAAAAAAAATAATAAAAAATTCTCTAAAAACACCAATTTTATCACTTCAGCACAAGCTAATAAAATAAAGGTCTTCCTTTTTTTTTTTTTTTTGACACATCAATGTCATCCACTGTGTGTGGGTGCCCACGAGTGCAATTTAGAAGTGGCGCAGCCCAATCGGTGCGTGACATTCAAGGTTTTGATCAAATTTCAATCTCTTATTCAGTGAAGCAACAAATCAACATTGTATCTAATTTGGCAGAGCTTATTATCGCCCATCATTAAACGTATCTCACTGTGGCACATTACGGGGGGGGAGAAGCCTTGGCCATGTGAGGCGGTAAGAATAACAACGGCATTTATTTTCCCGAGGTACTCCCATAACGTATGGTCAATGTTCAAGAACAAATTAGCACAATAGTTCTTTTAATTCTGTTCATGAAGGCGTGCTGATAATTTCCACCTCCACTGCTCGCGGAATGAGGAACTCACTTGATTGAAGAAGGGATGTGCTTAAAGTAAGATGATTTTTAACACACAGAGAGAGAGAGAGAGAGAGAGAGAGAGAGAGAGAGAGAGCATGAGAGAGAGAGACAGAGGGAGAGAGAGACTGACTAATCCATCCTGTCTTTCCAAGATTAAAGCAGGTTTCATTTCTGGCACCATTTTATGCATCATTGATATGATAACCCAGATTACTTTTGCAGAATCGAGCACAACAGCACCACCAATGGTCAAAAGCTAAACGCGGGATGGT
The DNA here is from genome assembly GCA_030068335.1 of Chrysichthys cranchii. Lineage (NCBI taxonomy): Eukaryota > Metazoa > Chordata > Actinopteri > Siluriformes > Claroteidae > Chrysichthys > Chrysichthys cranchii. The sequence continues at coordinate 22,894,101 of JAQMCW010000037.1, read as the reverse complement.
ACGAAGAAGAGATTTCGGCCTGATAGTTTTCACTGACACATCTGTAATCACATCCTCACTATCCAACACCATGACCAACCCGTTACTGCTTATTCCAGCTTCCTAGCCTCAAATACACATTCCTATTCCCATGACACCACTATTCAGTGGTCTGCTTCTAATCTTGCGCTGTTTCTCAGGGTGAAAGCTGCTTCCCAATAAGTTTGCCTGAGATAAAATGGGACTTCAATATGTTGCACACTGCACCTACGAACACTGGCCACCACACCAGGCAATAATCAACTAAGCTCTCATAGTGGCCAGCCATCCTTTCTTTCCAAATGCCAAGTATGTTTCTTACTTTGGGGATTTATACAGTTTTCGAAGAGGATAAAAATAAAAGGAAACGGGATCAATGAATCGATTGCTCTGGGGGGGCTTAGGGAACGGACACGTAGGAAGCAGAGCACGTTTAAAAGCAAGTCCGTCCAAGGAAGTGTCAGCAAAGCCAGTTGGTGCCATGAGGCAGAAAACAAATATGTATCTGGAGATAAGCTCTAGTTATTGGTGTGCACTGTGGTTCCTGATATATTGCGCTAAATGGAGACTAGCAAGGGGCCAAGCGAGAGCATTCACTGTCCTCAGTAGGCGTGTGGCAGTCGTGAAATCTAAACGAGGCCTGGGTTTTGTATTTATATCTTCCGGAGCGAAAGAGGACGGCTTCAGTAAGTGTAGCGGGGTACAATTTGTGTTGTTTTGGCTGGGTGTGCTGGCACACTGGACTTGTCCAGACTACAAAGTGAAAGTGCAACTTTAATCGCTGAAAATGTACTTCTATATAACTGCAAAGTGCATTTAAATCACAGGTCTTTATATAAACAGCACCCTTGTTTTATGGGATAATAAGTAATCTGGACACTTCATTGGCTTCTTACTGGTTTCTTGACCAGCTACGTGCTTTAATGTCACTATATAATGCAAAAGAGAGGCACAAGAAAATTGCCACCTGAGTCTGGGCCACTGTCTGGTGGCTGTTTGAAGTGAAGATGCAAAATGCAAATCCATAGTAAGCCTTTGGAAAGAAAAGGAGAAAAGGTCGCAGTATATACGAAGCTTATAGTTCATGGAAAACAAAATGAGATAAACATGTTTGGCTGCAAGTAGCTCAGCTTCTTAATTATATAACTGAAATCAAGATGAACGCTGAACATACACAGAGATATCACTAAAAGGGCCACAAATAAACACATTTTCATTCATGTTCTCAGGTTTTCATAATGACTAATACAACATTAGCACATCAGGAATGAACAGATAAGTGTACACCTTATTGTTTAACAGCCTACTAAGTAAAATATGAATAGCCACTATTAACGGTGACGGGTAAACAGCACAGGTCAGAAACATTGCAGGAAACGGAAACCAAATACAGCCAAAAATTTTCACTGAATGCAATCGTTAATGTAAACAGAATCAGATTGTTCCTGAGTGAAAATAATTGAAAAAGTGCTTAACCAGGGAACAATGTAAAAAAAAAAAAAAAAAAAAAAAAAATCCCCATTCCAGTGCGATATCATGAATATATAGTCCTGTTCTAATGCCCAGGTCTAACTTCCCGTCCATGCCCGGTGTACAGGAAGATATAAAGTTGCTTCAGCAGGCTTTCTGAAGATGAGGCGATGGCTGGAAAATTAGCGCAGAAAGTATTTTTCCTACGATTCTCACAAGCAAGAAGTTACACTCCAAAATAGATTCCAGCTGTCAAAATACTTGGTTTAATGGACAGCCTTGGCGTGCCATGAGCAGAGTAGGCTATCATGAGCAAAGAACATTTATTAACTGTGGTCTTACATTGTTCTAACTGTGGAATGCTGGAGAAGGGACACCAAAAAAAATAAATATCGGTTCCGTCCGGAAGGAACCAGAATGAAAAAAACATCGTTTACAATCTCTTAAATTCCCACATACTGTTAAGTCGTTCTTTCATAGAACATCATGATTGTTGGTAGTCATAGAGGTCCTTTTCAATGACCTTTCCCATAGACGATGCAGTTTAACCCAAAGCTAATCATAAAGCAACTTGAAAGCAGCAATACTACAAAACAAATTGCTTGACTTTATTGTCTTGATGTTATAAAATGGCTGACAGCTTCATACAGAGCCAAGACTGTAGCATTATCAGCTTGTGTTTCATACCACGGGTGAAAAATTCATTTGTCTTCATATTATATCCTGCGTTAGGGTTTGGTTTATTAACTTACTTTTAGGCTTCATTATTCCAAATGCATTCTCCATTATGTAAATGATCTGCAAGTCATATTTATTAACAGTTAGAGTTAAGATGTTAACTGTTACCTTAACTATACTCGACATTCCTGAAGCGCTAATAATTAGTATACGCTTATTTGTGGTCTTGGAGTAAAGTTACCAAAAGATTTTAACCAGCAAAATAGCTTTCAAATAAAAAGCCTCAGTGGACCGCATGTCAGCCTGCAGCAAGAAATCGACTAGAAAACAACAAACACTGAGGTTTTTTTCCAAAAAGAAAAAAAAATAACCCAAGAAAAAAAAGGGCAGTGTTCTTGAGTGGGCCATCAGTCACCTCACCTGAACCCCAGTGAGCTCGTATTTCACTTACTGCAGCATGAAAAGGGCTGAATTACAGGCCTGTAAGAGCGACAGCTGGGATGATGTGTAATGTGCATTATGCCGTCATGTACTGTGAATGAATTGCAGCCAAGCCATAAACATGATTTCAATTACAATTTTTTTTTATTATTATTCATCAACTTACTGTTAAACTTCTGTTAAACTAAGCAGTGAGAGGTATAGTAAACAGAAAAAATATTTGCTCTGTAATGTGTCATACGCCAAGCTAACCTCTGTCACCTCATATTCTGCTCATCGGGCTTCTCGCTATAGGTTTTCAAAGGTTAAAAAATGGATAATTCCATTGCAAATTGATCATGCTGTAAATGAGAATATTCTGTGATTAGTGAACTCGCGACTCATGGATATTTGCTTGTACTCTGTTTGCTCATTATGACATGGTCCAAAAGTAAATACTGTTGCATAATGTGTTTTGATTACACGTTGAAACGATTCCCTGCTGCAAGATTATCATTAGTGTGCTTGTGGAGGGTCGAAAAACAGACACAGGAATACGGACTGTGACTGCGTTGTGTTTCGGAAACTGGAAAAGAAATATCTGGGATCTGTTCTAGAGACACCCGCGCAAAGCTATATTGTGTGTGTGTGTGTGTGTGTGTGTGTGTGTGTGTGTGTGTGTGTGTATAAACACACACACACA
>JAQMCW010000037.1:22871243-22888971 GCA_030068335.1 Chrysichthys cranchii | reverse complement strand
TTCTGTTCAGCCTTTTCAGTTTGAACCTGAGCGCACTGCAAGTTTGGAGGACAGCTCGGCAGACAATACTGGAAATGCTGAGTATGAAGACGATCAGAGAGGTGAGGAAGCGAGAGCTGGCCACAATCGATGGTGCCTGTGCATCAACTGCTTGCCAACGCTAACAGAGAGGGAGAGTGTTTGTTGTAAGGAGCTCCGTTTTCTGTCAGGGGCTGTTCAGGGTGAGCAAATGGATCAAATTAGCGTCATTGTGTGATGAAAACGTCTTGTATATAACTTCATACTTTACTACTGTAGGCCTATATAGAAGAATACACTGTAAACCACTGTGATGTTCTGGTTATTTACAGATATTCCGTGGATCACAGTACAGGAGAACTTCCACGCAGTTCGCCTTAATCGAGATGCGTTATGGGCTGCTCTTGTCAGTCTCCATGATCGGCACAGTGCTGGTCTACCGAATCGAAATCAGGTCACTAATAGGCAAGTGCACATTTTTGCCCTAGGCCAGGGGTCGTCAAAGTGAGTGCCATGAATTTTAGAAAGAAAAACAAATTAGGCGAGAGGTGGAGAAACGTTTGCTGCTGCTGCTGAAATGTTATGGGTTCTGCTGCGTCAGCGGCAAACTCTGGTTACTCAGAGGGCCTTAGGTCACTGGCTAAAGAGAAAGGGGGAGAGGTTCGGAAATGACATGAAAATTACAACCAAAAGCCGCGCATTGTGGCATGATATTCCCTTTTTTGGTGATAGCAACATCGCATTGCTATTAGCACAAGTTGAAGTCACTTCTTGTCTAGCCCGATCCCGACGATAGAAGGCAACAACCTTTTGACGTCGTCGACCCAGAATGCTTTGCGACGTAAAGAAAAATGGCGAACTACCAGTATTTTTAAATAAAAATTACTACAAACGAACATATTTATGTTTTTTTGGTATTACGTATTTATAACTGACGCCAGCATTACTCATACAAGGCCAGCATGTCAAAGTAGCCGGGGATCCTTTGAACGTCTAGTTAATTAATAAGGATGAATGTTGAACAACTTCCCTCTCACTCGACACGGGATCCCACTATTGTTCAGCAGATACCCTGTGAACCCTTCTGGTAGGTTTTTTAAAAAAAAATTTATATATATATACACACACACAATAAAAAATGTACAACATATTTGTTCATGCTAAATAACAGATTTATACTTGGTTCCATTTTGACCCAACAATGACTCTGACACACGAGTCAATCCTTACTCCTCTGATTGCCTGTATGTCTTTTAACGCTCCTCAAGGGCAGCAAGCTTCTGCAAAAGCCCAGAATACCTCACTTTCGGAAAGCATTAAAACCCCAGCTGGGATAAGACATGCAGTATTAAAATTGCATGGCCATTTAGATGACAGCTGAGTAACCGTTCCAGGAATTCTCATTTAAACTTCAAGTAATTTGAGTCTCATGTCACAGAACTCCTCTAACGTGAACAGACTTTCAAGAATTCAAGACGATCAAGCAAATGTCACCGAGAGCGAAGACGACAAGTTACAGAGATGTGAACAAAGATGGGCAATCACCGAAGAACTGGCTTCCAACAAAGGTCCTGCACGAGGCAGTCGGGATTTTCCATGAAAAAAAAAAAAAAACAACCCATGATTGAGTAGAGCCAGAACCCAGTAATTAAAAATACATGCCATGACTTATTGGTGTACAACATGTTACTCTCTTAATAGTACCATCTTCGCATCTCTAGAATGTGTGTTGTCAAGATATTGTTGAATCGCTGCTCGTGACTTCTTTTTTTTTTCCGCCCGCCATATTACAAAGCAGCAGATATGGCTCACAGACTCCTAAATGAAAACGCTAATCCGACCATCTGTAGTGCTGCAGTCTCAGAGACTAATGATTTTCAAAATAAATTACCGAGATCAACGACCTGAAAGCTGCCTAAAGCAAAGAAAACACGATAGGTTTCGAAAATCGGGGAACGACAAAGTGGAAAACGATGGTATCATTACTCTGATGGGGACATGCTGTTCTTTCTTTTTTTTTTCTTTCATACTCTCAAAGTGTGATCATTTCATGCCTCTGTAGCATGATTCAGAATAATACAGGGAGATCATCTAGAGACTGTAAGAAGTTTTTTTTTTGTTTTGGTTAACTGCTGAACGTACAACCTCCTCGGTCTCTTGCTGCCGAGCCATACGCTTTCATTCGGTTCCCAGATGCAGAACTCTGTCACGCACAAGTAAGACAGACCATAAGGGTCACTTCTAAGGAGCCTCCCTAAAGAAGCAAAAAAAAAGAAGCAATTTCTAATCTCAAAAGGCTACTTTCTATTTGCCTTCTCTTCCATTCGGTCCCCTTTTTTTGTTTCGAAGATTACACATAATTTACCTTACCTTACCAGGGTTCGTATTTAACTGCATTGTATTATTAGGCTTCGAACGCAGACATGGGTATGTCTTTAGAAAGACTAGACGGGCTAGAAAGAATACGCATATCGATATTATTCATTTCGACCTAGAGGCAGGAAGAAATTAGCATAAAAAACAACATATAGGGGGCGAAGAGTGACAGGACGTCTTATGCGGAACGTTCATTTTGGTTTTGGTTTAGAAGTCAATAATTCCGTGATGCTTCACAACATCACAGCATACGCATAACTTGCTCGTATGGACGTTTATGAATACTTATTTATTTTAATGCTTATTTATGCGTACCCCTATGCATCACCCAGAGGTTGTTCGCTCCCTTAATGGTGCAAATGACTCATAATCGAGTAATGCACACATTATAAATGTTTTATGAAGGTCATAAGTAGTTACCATAAACTAAAACGCTACCTACTCAACATTTGCACTTTGTAGACTCGTAAAAGATAATAATTCTCAATGATGGTGCATTAGCGAGCATATCTGTCACCGGGCGCCCAGGAATCCAGAACGCCATTTACAGTATACACACAGTAAGAACGCTGGAGTACATTTCTCTATGGCCTTGCTTACCAAAACAAGCTTGCTTGCACAAACCGACAGAAGATACTCACCCAACCATGGGGGCAGCAGCAGCGCAGTGCATAAAATCATGCAGATGCAGGTCAAGAGCTTCAGTTAATGTTCACATCAAACAGAATGTGATTTCATAAGCAACAAATGGGCTGGTTTGAGTTTTTTCACAAACTCCTGGGAATTTATACCGCTGTCTGCATGATTTAATGCCAGGTAATGGGCTGGCTGGGTATGTCCCTTGGTGTGCAGAGGTTTACGGATACTGAACTCCATACACTCGTTTTCATACGGCTGACATAACTCTTAGGGTGTCAGAAACATACCTGATAAAGAAGACCATCGTGAAGCACACTCATACACAACACTGAGTGACAAAGTCCGTATGTACGTATGCATGCATGTGTGTGTGTGTGCGCGCGCGTGTGTGCTTGAGTGAAAGGGAGAGAGACAAAGAGAGAGAGAGTGAGAGGCATTTTAGTGTAAGCGAAACGCAAAGAGACTTAGTGAGGAAAAGGGCACTACTCAGTATGGCAGATTAGATTTTAATGGATTGCAGGTAGGACACCATGTCCTTAGAAGTTTGTCCTTGAATGCCACGTTATTGACCGAGCGAGTGCATATCGGCTTGCCTGTTTATCTCAATATCACCTTTTTATTTGGCATTAGTGAATGGAGCCTAATTTATTCATTGTGGATAAACATTTGCACCAATAGGGGGCTTAAAAACCAAAGGTCAACGTGGAAGATTTTACTATGAACGGGAACAGGTTCGTTCACGGTCTATTGCTGGATGATTTATGAAGCACTTATGATGTAGCATTAGAGAATTTATGTAGTATGACTTGGTTGGGTATCTCTGGTTACTGACAGTCATGTATGACGTAACTTCGCACAGGCCAGCCACGGGGACACTATTTGCAAAAGGTGCTTGTCCTCTGCATATCACCATTGCAACTATATGTATACACACACACACCATCATGGACGTTATGTTAAAACGTGCACGTTCCTTTGTGTCCATGTGGGTCTCCTGTGGGTCCTCTGGTTTCCTCCTACCTACCAAAAGCACGCAGGACTAGAAGGGCTGCAAGGGTTTTCCAGGACAGTCTCGGACATCAGACCGATGTGGTCTTCCTTTGTCAAGCGAGCTTCGTATCTGACAGCTGGCCTGCATGAATGTACAAACTTGAAGACTTTTGTCGAGTCATGATTTTTATTTATTTTTTTTTCCTCATCCGAGCCCTGATGCTCATTTCTAGTCTCAACCAGATGTACTGTGAACCTTTTCTGGCAAGCTTTTATTTTTTTCTCCCCCCTAAAAAAAATTGAAGACAGTGCAGCCTGTATTTGTGTCTGTTTTGAACACATTGTGTAGAATGCAGCTGTACTTGTTTACATCCCCTACGTTCTAATAAACTGCGTCAGCAATCATCATCGCAGAAGGTTAACTGGGCTGCTTAGAGAATTCTGATTAACTGACACCCTACATGACAAGTGCATGACAGCTAGGTGAGGCATCTCGATGCATCAGTGTTGCATCAGCATCTTGTGCTTCTTTAAATGGATTCAGTACGATTTTCTGCGCTGGGGGTCAAACCTGTGCTATGATGCCATTAAAAAAAAAAATAAAAAAATCCCGTTCCATGCCAAGAGAATCAATGCGAGAGTGGCAGGTGGTTGAGGGATGCAATGAAAGGTTATAACTCAATCATGACTTCTCTTTCACACCCCGCCAGTGGACATTTCCTTCTGTAAATTAAACCAGGGAGCATGTAATTTGAGTTCAGCAAAAAGAGATCACGTATCCATGTATTATGTCGCTGTTGAGAAAAAAAAGATGAATTTGTGACACTGCGGAGGGCAAATAGAGGCCATCTGATCACTCATTGCTTCAGTGTGAAATTTTTTTCCTTCCCCTGACTAAAAATCCTGTGGACAGCTTGTTTTAGTCAGGAAAATCTCCATCACTGTATTATTGACACAAGCCCAGTTATATTGCACAGAGAATATGGCAATATCGCAGCTGATGCATATTACATGACATATCCTCCAAGAGTGGCGAAACAAGATGTGGCAATGTTTGCATTTCCTGTCAAATCAAATCACTTGGCTCTACAGTATTTAAAAAAAAAAAAAAAAAAAAAAAACATTGGGTAGGAGAAAAAAAAAAAAACAACCCAGCTTGAATAAGTATTTACCTCAAACTCTGCCAATTACTGATGAAACTAATTTCGAGGGAAAGTTCCCAAGTGCCTCGCCAGAGGAATAAACTCCCTAAAAATATAACGAGAATTTTGTTACGTGGAATCTCCAGGTGGATGCACGCGTCCTATAGAAATGTTCATCTCCACGAAAATTCATCAGAGGTGACACTATGGCAAGGAGTCACGGCGAGGCCCGGAGGAATGCTGCCAGATTTGCCAGATTTCCATAAGTCTGTTAAAACTAGATAAAGCCTGCAAGGTTGCACATATTTCATCTCCCCTCCCCTCCCCATCCCAACAAGAAATAAAGAAATAAATAAAATGTTTACTCACAGACGTTCCCGTCACAGTAAAAGGATATAAAGGAAAACTCTAATAAATACTAAACAGAGAACTTGGGAATACTGATGGGCGTTTGAGGACTATTTTATTTTGCTTCTCATGAGCCATTATGAAGACGTGCAGCTGTGACGATGACTAAAATCACGTTTTCCACTAGTCTATACTCGTGAAGTGCCGCAGCACTGATTTAACACTCCTTAAAGGAAAAACGCCACCGTCAAACATATTAAATACATTTGTGTTGAAATATACTGAGGTGTGCGTGGCGAATCTGGTGCTAGTCTGGTGCTTGGTGAGATGCTAGTGCTTGTTTGCTGCACTGACGTTACAGGGCTACATTGCTAGCGCAGTTACAAAAGCATTTAATAGCAGAACATATATTAATGAGCTCAAACGTAAGGGATAATGATCAGATCTTGCTCTTGGCTCTGAAAAACAAATAAAACGAGCTTCTCTTTGCACTCAACATTTTCCAGTCACGTTTAATGTCATAATAATGAGAAACCCAACGTAGAAAGAGTGAACATGTTGTGGACTGCGTGACAGAGTGGCACTGAGTTATGCCGAAGATGTGGCTTGGCAAATTAGTGATCTATGAAATGACAAGTGTGCGTTGGAAGCTGATCGGATTGAGCAGGGTGTACAGATGAAAAGGTGAGAAAGCTCGACGGACTACAGGACGAAAGCGCTGCCGCATTAGATATTAAAGAAAAATAATACAAAATAGACTGACGTGTCAATGAAAAAAGCCTAAAAGTAAAACATTCAATTGAGAAGTTCATCAGAAAACAAACCACACATGCTACTGATGATGAAATGTTCCTTATAAAGATGAACATGCAAATCATTCAAGGTGGTTATTTCCTTTGAGATTTCTGTAATGCGTATGGGTTAGAGGCAGGATACAAGTGGGAGTACTCAGCAAATCCAATAACCATTGTCAATATTCCAAGCAGGAGGTCGAAGAACGACGAGGGTCACCCCTTGGATACTATTACGTCAGGTTAAACATTACCAAATGAGTGGTAAGACTTCACAAAGAAACAAAGGAACAGAAGGGTTTAAATGGACAACTAATCTAATCAAGCCAGCAAAGGTGTACACATTAGGTAACAGCCCAGTGATGGCACGGGGGAGGAGGTAGTACCAAAACAAAAAGACGCGTAGTGGCGACGTAAACCGACAGCCTATGGATTGGACTCGAATCCAGACACGTGAGCAGAGCGCTCGTCAAAATCCAAAGTGCTACTCTTGTCTTATTAGTAGACACTGCAGATTTTTCCATGCTGAAATCCTCATTTTCATCCCTGCTTCAGCACTACAATACAAACTAAAATAATGAACCAGGCATGAAAAGAAACATGATTATGCTTTCAGCCTGTGCTGGAGGAAAAGATTTAAAACCGTGCTTCCTGTAATGCATCAGATATACATGCACAGTGGTGTGTTGGTATCAAAGCAGCAAAATAAAAACGCACATCTAGAGCATCTGATGAAGGGAAGCTTTAATCGAAATTTCACTTGGTTAAATCAGCTGCTTAAAGCCATGCTCCAGGGACCACGGGGTGTTGTCTGTGACGCATGGACAAAACGTCTGCGATTTGATTTTTGATTTTTTCTGTTTTTTGATATTTTGATTTATTTGATTTTTTTTTTTTTTTTGTTAGAGTGGAGGGGGAAAAAAAAAAAAAACCACACACACACACTCCATCATTATCAAGGTTATTATATTTAGCCGTGCATTCTTATAGTAGCTTTTAGCCTGTTTAAATGATCATTTGAATTCTAAGGGTTTAATCCACACCTTAAATGAATTATAAAGCAAGTAGAGCTTTATGACAACTTTAATGAGCTGTGCAAGTCTCAAGTTCCAATAAATATATGCTTACATAATGTGTCGAATATCTGAATGGGGTTGTATTTTGGGGGGAAACGAGGTGCCTGCCTGCAAAATCTTTGAGAACGTCTCCCTAGTCTATATGAACTCTTTTGTTGCCTTTGATCAAGTCCTGCTTTCATAGGTTGCATAAGTCTAGAAAATTTGGGATTTATTTATTCATTCATTCATTCATTCATTCATGCAGATGGTGCTCCGGGACATGTGAATACTGGTTGGATGGTGAGCTTCATTCTAAGTAGCAGGACATTTTATAGTCAGGGAAGGGCGATGGTGAAGTTATAGTTACTGCCTCACAGCTCCAGGGTCTGTAGTTTGATCCTGAGCTCAGGGTGTGCTGCCTGTCTGGAGTTTCGCATGTTTTCCTGATGTTTGTGGTTTCTCCAGGTGCTATACTAGGTGGGCTGGCTGTTCTTGATTTCCCTCGGCATCTCATCCGAGGTGTATTTCTGCCTTATGCTCCACGTTCCCAGGACAGACCCTGGATTCGCTACGGTCCTCACCAGGATAAAGCATACAAAATCTCGTGGTCTTAGTTTTATACGGTTCTATCTGGGGTAAGAACGAATGAGAAATAAGCCCTGCTACTTGTTAGGTCAAATACTGAAGATGAAAAATTAATCCAATTGCCTCTGCTAGAAGATTAATGCAGACACGCACATAATGACGCCAAACATGCATGAGGTCGATAAATCAATGTTTTGTGATGGCCATCTCAGTCTCAGGATTTACTCTCTATGGGAAACCTTTAGTCTGGATTAAGGAAAGCAATGCACATGTGCAACCATATTTCATTTTGGAGGTGGCAGTAATGTTTGCTCAAAGCTCAAAATATGGGGAATTTCATTTATTCGTTTTTGCTCATTGTATTGAAGGGTGGTAGCAAATCTGGAGCTGTAATTATAACCATTAATGCTTGTATTATATCAAATCTGACAATAACATTAATCAAAAGTCCAGCTTCACTGTTTAAACTAATGGCTCTTCTTCTCCATTTATAAACCAAACAGCACGGCCAGAGGACTAAAAAAGGCTTAGAACAGACCATATCCATTTTCCATATCAATTTAACATGTTATAAAGCACTTCTCCATGTGCCTCTGCTTAATTCGTGCTTAGTCAGTGTTTCAGTTCCTCCCAAAAGGTGTTCACTTGGGGGTGAGGTCAGAGTGGAGTTCTTCGTGGGTCAGGTTGGAGACAGGTTACGAGAGTTCTTCCACTCAACTGTCACTCAACCAAGTGAGCTCACACTTGGGAATTCTGCACAAATTGCATGACTACATAATGTACCAAGGCTTTGTTTTTTTTTGTTGGGTTTTTTTCTTTTCTTTTCAGACCAAGGTATTTGGAACATCCTAAATAAAAAAAAAGGCTTATAGTTCACTACCAACTGCCAAACCATGTATAACTAAGTGAGCAGGGATAGAATTATTTAAGACCACTAAACTATAATGTGACAAAAATATTCTATTGTCAAGCCTCTACCTCTAGTCTACAGACGAGACTTTTTTTTTTTTTTGCAGACGAATACTGGCACCGTGTGCACCAAACAGCACAGTATCGATGAAAATACACTTTAATTGGCTCTACTATATCTTGCTGGCGCTTCTCTACCTCATCGTTTTTCATATTTTCCAGATCCGCATGGCTGTGATACATGAGCAATAAATCAAAAGCAAATAACAGAAGTTTAAATGTCTATATTTTGGCCTGGGGCCTATTAAAGATTTTATCTTACAACAAACAGAACCTTGTCGCCAATATTTGGACTATAAATTAATTTTTGACAAAGCAGCTCGAACGTAGCCAAACTGGCCAAACATTTGGATGTGGACTGCAGGTAAACTTGCCATCGCTGATACAGAGACAAAACACGATATTTAAGGTGTAATGAAATGTGTAGGCATGTATAAAAACCACATACATCATTTTTCCCAGGATACAATATGAGATTATATATATATATATATATATATATATATATATATACACATACCAACATGAACCAATTTCACCCCTAAAAAACATACCTTTCATTAGACAACCCAACCTTTCTTCGAACCTTGTTGATCAAGTAAAAGCTTCCAAGTGTTAATAAGAAGAAAATGGCTCAATGGCAGGATATTAAAAAAGGCTTTTTCGTGGTTACCTACCAGAAAGCTTCTTACAGCCAGTTCACAAACCTTTCCTTAACCATTTGATCCATTTCTATTTCACCATTTAAGCAAAATCTTCTCGTTGGCCAAGTATATTTAACTGATTGGTGCATAGTCTGGAAAAACCCGTAATACTAGCTATTAGTTTCTTGTGGGTTTTTTTTTTCCATTTTTAATGTTGATCCAGTGTGTAGCATCACAGATCCTTTTTTGCAGCAAGGTGAATTCAGAGATTTGCCAATCCCAATTTTAACTTACACATGCAAAAAAAAAAAAAAAAAAAAAAAAATCACAAAGGATTTCTTATGGTTTAAAAATATGCGTCTTCACTGCACTGAGAACATTACAATTACTCCTGCTTTACACTGTACATTTCTTATGTGGCATCAGGTCAATTTCTCATGCTTTTCCTTTTCCTCTTTTGTTTTAAAAGTGTGCAATCTGTCTTGTCCTGTACACGTTCAAAAACAGCTGGAACACTGTTTAATAGACAACCTTCCTATCTGTGCTCCCACACATGGTCCCGTGGCTCCAATGTGGTTCACCTTGAAGAAATATTTACAGTCTTTAGTCTCCATTTAAACACGGATTTACCGTCGCCTCCACACACAGCCCTGCTTCCAAAATGTTTACACTTTTCCGCAGGATTAATACCCGACCCACTGACCACAAGACCAAACGTCTCGTCTCCATGTTCTTAAGGTTTTGACCTGCAGACTGCACCATCCTTCAGGAGCGACAGCTAAAGAAGTACTGAATGACTCAGGTGGTGTCCAAATAAAGGACGAGCAGCCTGATAACCGAAAGGGAGACCCAGAGTGTAATCCAATCCTCTTGTCTGGCCTTTCTATCACACTCGAGCGCGGCGAGGTTGATTAAACGTTAGCCACACTCTCATCACGTTTGACAGACCGGCAGCTATCTTAAGGCTTCTAGTGTGAGTAGGGAAATTAATTGATTCATATCTTTTGCCGCAGGCTTTGCTGGACCTACTCCTTATCTAAATCTCAGTGTCGGTTGAGGAGGGAGGTGGGAAAAAAAAAATAAGTCATTGTTTTTTTCTAAATTTTCAATAAAAGGTATGATGAGATACTTAATTTGAGGAGCTGAATATGAACAGCGACTGATCATTTGCAAAGGCAGACGATGCTAGCGTTATTTGCCGGTGTCAGCACTATGTTCGCCGACCAACGCGATCCCTGAGGAGAGGGGCGCAGTGTAAAAATGTTAGTGTAGAGATAATGGGAATTCCACAATGACATCTTATCTACAGAATGATGAATTACGACTCCGAACTAAAAGTTTAATTACGCGATTCAAACTATGTTGTGCAGACGACACTGCCAGATTTCAAAGCAGCGAGTGTACCAAACTCGGAGTTTGTCCGCAAAAAGAAAAGAAAAAAAAAAAAAACCAAGAAAATAGAGTATTTTCAAGACAGTACTGAACTCTATATACTCTCTATTTTTTTCTTAAACTTTAAATTAGCATATGCTCGCTCTCGCTCTCTCTGTTGAACAGATCACAGAGGACTAGCCGTTCCCTTCAGCAGCCCAATGCATATTTTCAAGGGTAAATTTAAATAAGTGGCACTTTCTTTACTGCTATACAATCCAATTCCTCTGGAAGTCAGTGTTCATTTGAATCACTCCACGCATAAATGGTGTATGTTTATTCAGGTAAATACAAAAAAAAAAAAAAAAAAAAAAAAAAAAAAAAAAAAAAAAGTTGCCAGTTTTGTCAAGCTTTTCCCCCCAAGAATATTTCATTATTAAATATATTGCAAGAATGACTGTAAACCCTGTTAAAGTACAAATCGTAAGATTCCACTCATATCCCAAAAACCTTAGCTGGTAGGTTGAAAGGCTATGCTGTGTTGCTTATACAGGTGTGAATGAGTGGAATGGTCTGAGGCTCCACCCTGGGCGTGCTCCCTTTCCTGACCCATCATGACTCTGACCAGGATGAAACCATTAGCAAAGAATGAATAAATAAAATAAAAGTTAGCTAAAATTCCCAGCATGATCGCAGTTTGTCGGCTTCACGTGCTTTGTTTCAGGTTCTCCACATGTTTTTGTTTGCTATGCCATGTGCGTTTGTTTCTGTTGTAGTCATGTCTCCACCTGTGCGGTGTGCTACCCCATGGTGTTCTCCTGTTTCACGTTGGTTCTTAGACAGTTACTACCCCCCCCCTTTTTAAAATTATTTTCTGTTTTTGTGTGCTGATGTTTTCTGTGTGGTGGAATTTGTCTGCTGCTTGCCAGTTGTGGCGGTGCTCCAGACCCGAGCTTGAGCGGCGGATTTCCCCACGCCTTGATTGCCCATGCATGATGTGTGTCTGTGTGCCAGCTTGCCATGGACTGAGTGCAGCTTCTGATCACTTTTGGCAGGCCTGTTGCGTTGGTCGATGGCTGGGACTTTGGTAGAATAATTCTAAGTGATGTATCTGTGCTGGCTCGGTGTGGACAATGGGCGGCCAGGCGGATCCACGGCTCCAAGCGGTTCACGCTGTGGACATGTGGGTTGTGTGGACTTGAACAGGCTTTTAGTGTGACTGTGATTAGCCGTGACACCGAGATGAAATCAGGGCAGCTTTTGAAGCACTATCTGCCGCTCTCCTCGTTTGATTTTTGTACTTATCTTGTGGGGTGTATTTGTGCTTTTGTTTTTGTCTGTCTCTTACAAATCATATTATTATTAGTAGTAGTAGTAGTAGTAGTCGTCATAGTATTATTATGCTATACTCTCATTAAGTCTAAGCCTTGCTTTCTGTAGCTCCCGCACCTTGGATCTCTTCATTCACCTCATATGAATCCTACCTGCCCGTGTTCTTACCTTTGCAGTTCTGAAGTCCGATTCTGATCGCCGCATTCACCCTATAAAGCTCCTAGGGAGTTTACGCACTTGCGTCCCGCCGCTCACTGTACGCTCCAGCGAGGCACACTGGAAACCCAGAACCTCTTCACCAGAGGTCACCATCCCGTTCCAACTGCTGCTAATCAGCCTCACCTGCAGCTCATTAACCTTTCCTCCACGCACGCACGCACACACACACTGCAAACTCTTGACAAATTATATTCCGCGGGTGCTGAGTCACGGCTCCTGAGAACGCGACTCTGTCTGTTAGCCCATGGATTTAGCAGTCAGCCTTTTGCACACCGATCTTACCCACTTGTGTGAGTGTGCCTGAATGCATTCAGATGCTGCGCATAATCTTTCTGATCCGCCGAGCGACAGCGCACGTTTTGCGAAAATACGACGCGTCGGACTGAGACTTGTCGGGGAGGTTTGTTTATTTATTTATTTATTCATTTTTGTTAATTAACTGCAGCACTCTTGATCAAATCGGCAAACACTGTCATCTTGAACGTCTGGGTGTATCAAGGGAGGGAAAATTGCTCCGAGGTTCTATATTCATCTACCACACTGCTGTGCCACTCAGCACTCTGCAGGCAAATAGATTACAATTAGTCTGGTGTAATGGTCCATAAGCCCTGTTCTAAAGGCTGCTGGGAAACCTGCGGGACAATTGTGCATGACGTGATCTAAACAGCGCTGAATGGGAATTGAGGAAGTAGTGCGCCTCGCTTTAACATTTAGACGTGCACATTATGAACTCCGGCGGTGGGGTTTTTTTTTTTGGGTTTTTTTTTGGTCTTCAGTCCCGGGGCGTCAGCCTGCAACAAAGCCGAGACGTTCATCTGAATATTTAAACGTTTAGCAAAAGCAGACTCATTTGAGGTGCAATGAAAGAAAGATACTTTATTTCTCATATGTAATGTGTCACAGGCTCAATTTGCAAAATAAATTGGCTGCTGTTCCTCCATAACAGCTGGCATTCATGTGTGCTGCTGCTCTTTTATTCAGTTAGGATTTGGAAAACACAAAAAACAAACAAACAAAAAAAAAACCCCAGCAACATAAGACTTTCTTGCAGGTGAGCGCTAATGAAACCAAATTTAGCTGCTTTGTTCGTCAGTTAGTTTTAGAAATATTTTCCTAATGAATAGCCCACTGATGCTGAAGTCCAAAGCTATTAGAATGTGTTTGGCTCTAAGGGAATGAGAGGAATTTAAAAAAAAAAAAAAAAAAAAAAAAAAAAAAAAAAAAAAAAAAAAACAAAAAAACCACTATAGTGTGTTAAACAGTGTCCGTTCTGGCCACCAGAGGGAACGCCATTATAAAATCCCATTAACCTGATGGATTGGGTTGTAGCTGTGCAAGAAGCTCCTAATGCATAACAGAGAAAGGTCACGCAGTCACTGAAAATGTTATGCAGCGCTGACTTCAATAGGCTTTGGCTAATGCGCATAAAAACAACCCAGCGGAAACAGAACCTTGAGCCGATTTCATAACGTCTCAATTGTCAGAGCTTGGACTACGCTGAAATAAAACCCGCGTGGTTATCACATGGTTTGCGACACCCTTGCGTCGCAAGTGGGAGCACACGCCTGTTGTTTCCAAAGCGAAGGACGCAGGACGTCGGACGCTCGGGGTGTAATTACATCACGACGCTTAGGTGTGTAACGAGATCATGTGGGCAGTGCTGAGTGCCATGCAGGAATAATACCTCATGCAGGAGACGGAGCTTTGTCTCGCAGCGTGCACAAAGCACACATTGTCAGAACATCTGCATTCCACAGCGGTGCCTCAACAACCGCCATATGGCTGTAAAAATAGGCTGAGTATTCGGGCGCTTTTGCTGGCACCCAACAATACGTGATGCCAAATGAGAGGGACGTGACTTTTAGACACGCGAAGCCTTCCAGAGCGACTCATAAGTTAGCAGCAATGAGCCCGGCGCCAAAAGGAAGTTGAATTATGATGGCAGTAATCCATATTCCGAAGGAGATTATAGGGAGGAATAAAGCATGAAAATAGGCCTCTCTAGCAGAGAAGTGACATGAATGTGCATCATTCATAAGGCCGCGATCTGATGAGTCATAAGGTTGAGCACGCTGAGCTCGGGACGTAGAAAATGCCTGGGAAATTTCAAAGAGAAGGCCAACGGGGTGAAGCCCTGGGGATATTTAGGCTTTATTCAAAAATTTAATAAATAAATAAATAAATAAAACTTTGAGCTGTTGCTTTTTACCTCTGAAGCCCATTTGTGTTAACAGATCCAAATTCAGCCTTAATTTTAGCTTCTCTGACTATTTGGTGGAGGGGAGGGGGGGGAAGGAAAAAACAAGACGAATGAGATGATAAGAACAATACAAGTGGGGATCTTATTAACTGCATTTCACGTGTTAACATTAAGGTGAATGAGAACAGTGATAGAGATCGTATCCGCGCCCTCGTCGTTCTAGTGAAATTAGTCCACGTAGCTCAGGGGAGCAGAGCAGGAATTGAATAAGATCCTAGGTAAAAACTGGGATGCCGCCGTTAATCCGGCAACTAATTGGAAAAGCTCATTGAAGCATTTGCATGGAGTATTAATCTAGTTTCACGTTGCCGTACCTGGGAGCCAATTAGTGCGCACTTTTTAAAGCCCGATTTTCTTTTAAAAAGTCCTTTCGCGTACAAACGCACCATTACGCCATCTTTCATCTGCCAGAAGACGTGTTTATTTAGCGTGCATAGTAATGCTTAATGGGATACTGGCATCGCTAATTTGGTTTCTAAGGATGTTAGGCATGTCACTGGATGTGTTCCCGTCTAATATTAAAGAAAGGTAGCTCTGTAAGCAGGGAGATTAGATTGGAGAGCTAAAAAAATAAAAATTTAAAATAAATTAATCGCAATAACTATGTATTACAAGGTTTCTTCAATGGGTGGGTGTTCAAAATATTACACACTTAAAAGCAGACAGGCAGCCACGTTTGTGATTTCAAGCCAATACTCCCCTACTGGGTTTGTTTCTCCTCTGAACATTACACAAACTAAACAGACATTTCATTTAAAAAAAAAAAACAAAAAACCACACACACCAGATCTGTACCAATGATTGTAAAAAGGTCCAAAATAATATAAATAAATAATCTGATGCCAAAAATGGAACGTTATATCGATGTTATTTGACATTTAAAAGCTAGCCTATTTATATCAGCCGCTCCTGCACTTTAGTGTAGTAGTCTGGCAATAATGCTGGTTTTTTTTTTTTTTTTCGGCCTTGGCTTTGTCTGACTTTCCTTCAGGGCCATTAACTATTTAAGGCAAATAACCATTTGAAAAGCCCTTCATCCCCTCAAATGGCAAATGGGTTCCAGATTTTGACCAGGATTAATGAAATCAAGGGATATCGCATGAAAAAAGGACTGAGGATTTGAACTTGTGTGTAATTACCAAGTTCCACATTAGTGTCAAAGTTAGGAACTCTTCTGACCTTCAAATGGAAAAGGAAACAAGATATACTGCAGCACTGACCACCGTCACTTACCTTCATATATTGCTTTAAATCCTTGAGCACTCACGGCAAAATCTGTAGTGAACCACAGTGCCAGTATAGACCCCGAACTTACTATCGGCGACGGCAACATGAAGCCAGACAACCTGAAAAAGAGAGACACATACAACATTCTCAATGACGTTTATGACATCAGCCAAACCAGAAGGGTTTTTTTCTTTTTTCGACATAAATACGAACTCTATATGCTCTGGAAGAAAAAAAATCCAAGAGGTTGAAATGCCAGCTCTGTCACTCCATCACAATAGGTCATAATTGGACTCAGAGATGATCACGCGATATTTTTTTTTTTCTTCCTTTTTTCTTTTTAACCAGTTTGCTTTGCTATTATTTCTGCTTTGGCCTGCCCATGATATTTTCTAACAGATTTTTCCAAAATATTAAAAAAAAAGAAAAAAAAAAAAAAAAAAAAAAAGCAACCTTTTAGCCTAATTTAAAACACGGTGACCCTGACCAGGCACTTTCTAAGGATGAATGAAATGAATGAATGAATGCTGTAAACAACACTGTATTTTAATAAACGCTGTCTTTCTTTGCCCTGCCAGCTTCATATCTGACCTCACGAAAGTAAAAACCTCCCACTCCTGCAACATTTGTTTGCGTCCTTTGGGATTCCCATTCCCGATGCGCATCTCTAGTCTCTACAAGGTTCCTTAAAAAAATAATAATAAAATGGAGCTTCTGCTGTTTGGATCTGTTCACAACACATTACCTGCTCATTCTGAATAATACATTACATCCCTAATATGTATGCAACATATCCCCAGTGGTGGGTGGGGGGCCAGTTGGGGTTTTAAAAAAAAAAAAAACCCCAACAACAACTCAATTCCATGGTAATTCCAGGACAACCCACGTGTGTATGCATGTGTTACTTGCTGGAGTGTGCACTTTCTGGATTTACTTTGCCTACATACTTATACCGTCAAGCTCCTGGATGGAGGTCTCATCTCTGACAATTGCCCGGGTAAATTACATGATCATAACAAGGAGGAGATCAACGACGGGTCCCCTGAAGTAACGACAGCCTCCATGGCTCTCGGGTGAAAGGTCAGACATGTTCATTTGATGAAAGCCCTGCTAGATACACTGACCTTGCTCTTTAGGGAGCATGCTTAAGTGCTCCTGCATCCTCTGACCTTCAATCTCCAGCCAAATGGAACAGAAAGACACACCAAGCATGAAGAAGAAATATCTAGCCGAGAGGTACAGTGGGTTCGAGACTGAATCTTTGACCGATATCTGGTTTTATTTCTCCAGTTATACATAATTAATGCAACTTTGAATGAATGGATTGAGACATGATCATAAGGAGAAGACATGCCTGTGCTCAATCACTGTTTCTCTGTTGTTCCTTAAAATAAATCCCATGATTTGTGTCGTTTCAAATTTAAAAACCACACACTTTTCCTATTTTTTATTAATATACAGTCGGATCCTCTCATCTACGGACACCGCATTAACGTGTCTGTAAATACATAATCCATTAAAGCAGGAATGTCTGGTATGAAAGTTTAAAAATCCCGAGTTTTGCGAACTGAGTCCAGTAGTTCAGCAATTGTCCGCTAGGTGGCCGGTTGAGCTGTGGTCGTTGTAAAGCGGTACTGTTTTTTCGGCGATTATTTGGTGTTTTTCACCTCAATGTTTTCTCAAATGTACTTACCTATTTATGTTGGTCGTTATGCTGCTTGTCATGTGTACAGTACTTGGGTAGCACTTTTATGGACCT
>JAQMCW010000037.1:22797929-22810608 GCA_030068335.1 Chrysichthys cranchii | reverse complement strand
ACAAAGTGCTGCATAGCTAACATGCTAGGCTTCCTAGCCTGTAACCCAGCCAATCGGAGTGGTTTTACTGTGATTGCGCAACCAGCAAACCTGTAACCCAGCCAATCGGAGTGGTTTTACTGTGATTGCGCAACCAGCAAACCTGTAACCCAGCCAATTGGAGTAGTTTTACTGCGATTGCGCAACCAGAAAAGTCCGAAGCAGGTTAGGGTTCAGATTAGCCGCCGCGATTAGCATAAATACGCACATACCTAGTTAAGCACACAGCTCAGCTCCATGGTGTGTGAGTCACACTAACTTGTTGATGGCATCTCCGTTAACTTTCAGGCTCATTGTCTTCTCCTAGCGATTGAAGTCAGGTAGGACAACAAATCACACCTGCCTAATAAAGCGATCAGTGCAATAGGAGTATCGGTTCATTGTATCGGCACTTTATGGATGAATACGAGTATTTTAGCAAAGTATCGGCCCGATACTGGTATCGGTGCAACCCTACTTATCAAGGTTTTCTTTATTACCAAAGGTAAAGACTTTTTGCTACACAGTTACCCTTACCAGATGTTTAATACTAGCTTACTTTTAGTCGTGTCTTTTAGCATAGCATAGTTCCATGCAAGCAGAATGTGAAAATAGGCAGCACAACAGAGCTTTCATTTGCTGGATGTGCTAACCAATTAATTTATCCTCCCCGAGAGCATTTGTTCCCATTTTAACTTTCAAAATGATGGGTGAGTGTACTGGACTTGCTGCTGACCTAGGTGTGACTGGCTGGAGAAGGACTGCACAGTAGGGCTGGTTGAAGATGGCAGCACAACAGCAAGGCTCCCAGCAGGCAGAGGTTGTCCTCTCTTCAGTAGCTGCTTGTGCTCGTGCTGGCGGAAACGTGGAGGCACCTCTCGAGGTGGGTAGCGCTGTACTGCTGACTGCTCTTGCTGGGTGCTAGAGGGCACACGCTTGCCATTGGCACCAGTGCTGCTGCTGGTCGAGAGCACAGAGGGGTTGGTAGCACTGGCGTTGGCAAGGGGAAGAGGAGCAGGGCTGGGCTTGGCAGAGTCTGGCACTGTGAACAAAGATGAGAGAGGATAGTGGTCTTCTATTAAAAGTAAAGCACATTGAACTCAATCAAGCATTGGTGGAGATGTAGGAGATAGAAGTGGAGTTGAATAAGAATGATGTTCACTTAAGATTTGATTTTGGTGCTGCTACTGGTGCTCACATGAGGAATCCTACAAAAACCTCAGCATGCACCCATTTTATTAAGGTCACAGCCCAAAAGCAACTTAATAAACATCTTGGTCTTATGAAGCCAAAATGCTTCAACACCACAAAGACAAAATAATCTGAATTGCTCATTCAAATGCTTTCATTAATTCAAGCAATTTATAGCAAAGAGAGCATATGGAACATGGCTGGGAACATTGCTTTTGCTGTTGGCGCATCAACATTCCGAACAGATACATTAAAAAAAGCACAATATCTCCAAAAGATTCCCTGTGCTGTGACAGGTGCCTGGGCCACAGAGCAGTCCCCCTTGCAGCGTTTCAGTGCCAGAAAGTGGCAAATCAAAGCAGTGAAATTGCCAAGGTGTATTGGAGCTGACAAAAAAAAAAAAAAAAAAAAAAAAAAAAAAAAAAAAAAAAAAAAAAAAAATTTGATTTATTATTGACCATTGTAAGCAATAGGAATATTTCATAATTAAAAAGACAAAACAAAAAACAACATGTCCAAATTGCACCACCACATTAGCTGCTTCCAAGTCATTGTGCAATTTTATTTAATTAAAAAGAAACCCACAATATGGACATTATATCACTACGTCATCCAGCCACTCTATTCAGTGCTGTCGTATTTTTCCCCCCCATTTACCTCTGCTCTGTAAACCTGGAAGCGTAAATGCTATTTTCACGCACGCAAAGCAAAATCTCCTGTGATGACCTCATTTACGGCCAACAAGTGTCAAATTAACACCTCCGACGTTCTTATAAGCCCAGCCAGACGCCACTGCACTCCAATTTATCCCGCTGAGCCTGAAAGGCATTGCATTAATGCTTGAAATCTCCCCTCATACGCAGAAAATCCTCAGTGATGTGTCTTTAAAGTGTCCGACGGATGACAAATGAACACCTATACTGCTTATTTAAGCCCAGCTGGACACAAATGTGCTTTGTTCGACTGCTGTCAGTGCTGAGGGGTTTTTTTTGTTGTTATTTTTATTTATTTATTTTTTATTTTTATTGAGAGAGTAGCTAGACAGAAAGAGATGGATGCACAAGTTCTTGTTCAATATGCATTGAATTTGAGGCGCAAGCAGCACCTTGGGCTCGCAGGAGTGGAACCCGGAAAGGTATGTAGATTAAAAGACAGACGTGAAAGAGGAAAAAAAAAAAAAAAAAAAAAAAAAAGGAGTTTCTTTTATGTTGATGCAGGGATCCATTTCGAGAAGTGGGCAGAGGTTGACAGACAAGAGCATGTACTGATTAATGGAGAGGAGTAGCATAGCAGGTGTATTAAAGTGTGCTCATCTCGCACCGGCAGGCGCGGTGAGCAGGCCACGCGTCCAGATAAGACGGAGTCTTAGCCGCGGTTAGACAGAAGCTCAGCCGTGACAAGAGGCCAACTGAAGAGGCCGACTGCATTTTGGGTCTGAAATAAACTCCAAATGAGACGGGTATGAAACAGAGGCTTGTGGGCTTCAACGGACGAGAAGGACGTATGAGGGGAGATGACGTTTTGAGAGTTTAGAAACATTTATTTTAAAAAAAAACTATTAAAAAAAGTAGAGAAAAGAGTTTCCATTTGTTTAATGACGAAGCTAATAATAATAATGATGATAATGATAAATGAAGGTCCTCACAGGGATAGGAAGACGAGAGAGAGAGAGTAAGTGAGAGATGGTAAGAGAGAGCGCGCATGAGAGTCTCTCATGTGGAGCAAGCAAAGCCTAGTCACTTTTCCGGGACTTTAATGTCCTAGGAATATCTTAAATCATTCTATACGGTCACGCTTCTGGGGAAGCGGCACAACTGAGTATGAATACGTTCTCAGGAATAATTCTGCATTTTCTGCCAAGCTTCCTTCAAAGAGAACACCCACAGAAATATAAAAACAAAGCTGTTGCTATTTGCCAATGACTGCATTATACTTACGATATACACACAAGAATCAAAAAGTAAAAGCAATTTTTGAATTACGCCATAACCTGGAGAGCAAAAGACAAAGCGTGGAGTGGAGACATCAGTCTTTTCCAGTGCAGAAGAAATTAAAAAAAAAAAAAAAAAAAAAAAAAAAAGTCAGCTTTCCCCAAAGAAAATCCCGTTAACCTTCTTTTGGGACATGGAGGTTCCTATTCTGGTGTGTTTCCAAGCGCATGGGCAAACGGAATTCCTGTGCATTGCTGCAAAATGAATTTAAACCTGCAATTCGCAGCAAAAGAAGAGAAACGCTGTCCAAAACAGTCTTGCTGCACCATGACAATGCACGTCCTCATACAGCAGCAGGGACAATAGAGACAGTGCAGCGGCTTGGGTTCCGACGTCGTCCACGTCCTCCTTACAGCCCGGATCTGGTGCCGAGCCATCACCACCACACATCTTCGGTCCCCTGAAGGAGGGGCTGCGCGGTCACAGGTTCACCTCTGATGATGAAGTAAAGGAAGCGGGGCTCACCTGGCTTCGGGAGCAGCTGAAAAACTACTTCTCCGCGGGAATCCAGAAGCTAGATGAACGATACAAAGTTGTCGTTTTGCATGGGGACTATGTGGAAAAGTAATTTGTTACAATTTCTCACAGTCACTTCTATTAAGGCTGTTAAATGTAATTTACCTTTACTTTTTGATTCTCCCACTTACTATCTCACTATGTAAATTATTATGGAAATAAGGTAAACATATTACTTTCTGGTAATGGTAGCTCATCTGCGAAGGAAAATAGCCATACTTCTTGACTGACGGCCTCATAAATAATCGCAGAAGTGCAAATGTCATTTGTGATGCTCCCAGCCACAAATACGAGGTGACCACCAAACCAAACCTTCGATATCAATTCTGCCCTCCTTTTTTTTTTTTATCGTGCATTTGTGCATCTCATTTCGAAAGCATACGCATATGTAAGATGAATGTACACTTCGCATGATTGATTGTGAATATCAACCATTATCATGGGTGCATGTGAATAAATTAGCATACCTACGCGCGCTCACAGCTCAGCGCTCCAAGGCACCTGCCCTTCCTGAGATAAAAATACATTAACCTCGAGGATGTGATCATGTTTCACAATATAACTAGCGGTAATGAATCAAGGTAGTCTGTACAGATCTGTGAGTAATTGTACTGCGCTTGTGATTAATTGGGCAGCACTGATGATAGCAGGCTGGGAACCGCTCTCTGATGATGATTGTCATTTTGGACAGGATCTCTAGGGAATAACTTTGGAAGGAAGCGCCAAAAAAAAAAAAAGAAAAAAGAAAATCACATCAGTACCCTTTCACTCAGTCATTCCCAGATGGAAATGCAAACTCAGGGTCTTTTGGGGTCCCCCCCCCCGGTAAAGGAACAATGGTTCGGAATGATCTAAAATGTACAGCAAGTCGTTTCGTACAGAAGTGTCCGTGGGAAATTAATTGACTTATCATCTAGCTTCAAATCAAACGGAGCGACTAACAGGATTAAATATGTATCTGAAATATCTAAGAGATGTGACTGGTTTGATTTATTGCTGAAATCCAGCACAGAGCTGTATTTAGGCATTGTACGTTTCAGAATATCTTGCTTATTCCTTTTATGTAGGTTGTGTATTCTAGTTGGCCGACTCCAGATTGCCTATGTGGGATATAAAAAAAAAATTATAATAAAATAAGAGTCCCTTCAGAGCAATGTTTCACAAAATACTGCAAACACTATCAATAAATAAAAGAAGCAGAAGCTGTATGTCCTCATTTGGGCAGTAAAGCAAGCTGATTTTTTCAGGTTTTCCCAGTGTTGGCGCTTGAGCGGTC
Organism: Chrysichthys cranchii; assembly: GCA_030068335.1. Classification (NCBI taxonomy): domain Eukaryota; kingdom Metazoa; phylum Chordata; class Actinopteri; order Siluriformes; family Claroteidae; genus Chrysichthys; species Chrysichthys cranchii. Next base: position 22,805,616 of record JAQMCW010000037.1, on the reverse strand, counting down.
TCGAGCACTGATTTACTAAAGCCAGGTTTCAAGTACTGGAGATTTTCAGCCCAATTTTGCAGTCGCAGTTAAGAATCACACATCGCCAAAAAAGAAAAAAAAAAACTGCCAAAAAATTAAAAAAAAAAAAAGGAATTCTTTAGCTGAGAGTAAAGGTCGGATTTCTCAGCGCACGCAATGCGACATGCTCACCAGCAGCCAATTTAGTGCCACTGCATCCCAGGATCTATAGAACTGTCAGAAATTTCTGATTCTAACCTGATGCTCATTACAGTGAGCCACCAAAAGGAAGAAACAACAAAAAAAGGACTGGAAAATGCTCCAGCAATTGTACTCAGTTACTACATTAAGTGTTGTTTTGCGTGTTTTGTCCTTTACTTTAGCGTTATTCAAATCAAGCACTGTACTTTTTTTTTTTTTACCCCTGGAAATGTGATCTTTGTTTATACCCTTCAAAGTGCTCATTACAAATCTCAGTTGGTTTTCCAGAGATTCAAACATTTCCAGTTAAGCTCGTCAACATAGAAAACCCGATAAAGAACTGTGCAGAATCGTCGCCTGCTTCTCATGCTACACAGCGCATGAGAATTAAGCGCTATGGCCATCTGTGTGTTTGAATATGGATAAGTTGCCAGACTGCAGTGTTGAATTTGAGGATGAGTTGCCCCTGCTCCTACCTCATTGAAATGTTTCAATATGCTGGGGGAAGCAATGAATCCTAAAATGAGGCAACTCCTTTTTCTTTCTAGAAAGCATGAACTGATTCGAAAAGTGTGGCGAGATGAGTTTTGCTAATTTGCTAACTGGCTATAATTATCTTGTTTAGCTTGCTTTCTAGCTAAGGCAAATTCTGTTCTAGCCAGGGCAAACTTACAAATTCTAGTTCAGGAAAACGTCCAGAGATTGAATGATGCCTCTGGGCAAAACAGTATTATTGCTTTAACAAAAAAAAATCTTCTAATAATAATAAAAGCTACCCTTCATGTGAAAACATGCCATTAACCTAACTCCGTCCGGTAAAAATATTTACTTTATTTTTTTTTAAGACTCGAGGACATTTAAAAGTAGCAACTATTTCCCTTTCATTTGAGTCCGTTTTTTGCCGGGATACTACCAGTTTTAATCAAGTACGATTTTTGACGTCTTAGCTATACACTCACTTGTATACACAAATAGAATTTCTCAGTACTTTGTCCGCCCGTGCATAGGATCACACAAACCGTACGAGACAGCTGCACAGCTTCATATCCAAAATGACGAGCACTAGTTTGAACGTTGAGGACGAATGACGATGGATAATTGCATCAGGAGCAACACAGCACGTGCGAAACAATATACAGAAGAAAAGTTCGGTTTTGGCATACGCTAATTAACTAGACAGTTTTGTTTACAAAAACTGGAAAGCACGTGTGAGGGTGAATCAAAAAGTAAAGGCAAAATCTATTTAACAGCTTTAATAGAACTAACTGTGAGAAATTGAACCCATCACATATCCACATAGTCCCCACGCATGATGGCGCATTTGTTGTATCATTCAACTAGCTTCTGTATTCACACAGAGAAGTGGTAGATGTGGAAGACGTGATAATGGCTCGGCACCAGGTCCGGGCTGTAAGGAGGACGTGGAAGACGTTGGAACCCAAGATGTTGCACGGTCTCTGCCGCTGTATGAGGACGTGCATCGTCATGATGCAGCAAGACTGATTTGGACAGCATTCCTCTTCTTTTGCTATGGTTCAAGTTCATTTCGCAGCAATGCACAGTAATTTGCACTGTTCTCCATTTGCCCATGCGCTTGGAAACTTATCAGAATAGACCCCGTAATGTTAACATGATCACCTTGGGGAAGAGTGTGGTCAAACTAACCAATAAGCAATGTACAAGTAAACGGGTTGCATTTCGCTAGCTCCTCTTTGGTCTGGTTCATATAGGTGAGTCTTGCCCATGTTTACTGACAAACGAATGAAAAACTAGAAGCTTGGCTGCACTGGCATTCTAGTGGCTTTCATTTTCTTTGCCGACATTATCATATTTTTGGGTTAAGTCAGACAACCGTATCAGTCCCCATGTGCCTCACACACAGGTGTTTAATTACTACCACGGGACCATGGAGGCACTGAACCCTTGGAAATTTGTCTTTCAGCAAATTTTTAACGTGAAATCTGGGGTTTAATTGATGAACGTAGACCTTGAGGAGTCAAAATAAAAACCTGCGCATAAAACGTGCTGTGCATTCGTTGACGTGTTCAGCCTGGAACATTCATCCTAGAAGCATAAGTCACCAAGGATATATTATATAAAGCACATGCTTAAGCATGTTATAAGAATTTGAAAGTTGAAGCGAGACTTAGTTTTCAACAATTCCATGTGTACAACATACACCTTGTTTTAATCCAAAACGAATTGCTTTTTTTTTTTTTTTTTTTTTTTTTTAATACAATAAGTACTTGCTGTGTAACCATGCATGGTGCACTTTATCATTAGTAGGTCACATGACCACAACATAGGCTGTACTATGAACTTAACTGTGAACTAATGAACATGGCTAGAACCCCACAGGTTTTGCTTTTCTTTCACGTCTTTTTAAATGTCAATATTTTATTGTTCTATTCAGCTAATGGGTGGTTTGCTTTTAGCAGGAAGCAACATCTAACCAAAATTCCCAGAGAAAATCCCAGAGATGCTCCGCCCCACCTCCACATGCAAATCCATCCCAATCCAAATACTGCTCTCAGAGTCCCATGACCGTCACTGATGTAAAAGGCATGATCAAAATGTGTGTCGGAAAACTGACGAAGTGAAGCAAATGTCACTCCCCATCCCTCCAGTGACGAGCGCATTAAGTTCCACTGCATCAACCCCGCCTTTGACCTCTTCTTCTAGAATCGCAGGCAAACTGGCATTTAGGCGATGTTAGTGTAGCGGAGCCAAGTGCATTTTCGGTGGTGCGGAGAAGGACTCACTCTTGGAGAAAGATGAAAGCAGCTCTGCGCTCTAGCCCACAGGCAGCCCTGCCTTTAAATCAGCTGCTGGAGTGTTCACTTCTAGTTTAGCAGGTCAGTGGTTCGAGGCCTGCTTTGGGCAAACTCTTTGTATGTCAGCCACCAAACTTCCGAAGGTCAGCACCTAAATTCTAATTGCAGTGTTTCAGTGAGGCATCAAGTGAGAGATTTCATTATTTACCAAAAAAAACCAAACCACAAACAAAAACAAACCACAACCAAACCAGTTGGTTAGCAGGCACGGGTAAACCCTGAATGAGATCGCGTTGCTAAAAGGTAGAGCTTTAGTAATGGGAGTGATTAAGACTTAATCCATTGCATGATGATTGAAGCTGAAATCCAATGCAGAAATCCTTGATGTTTTGCTTCTATTGTCTGAATCACTGCATCACTGTACAGGACATGCTTTAGTAAGCCAAGGCTGATATTTATGTGCTAAACTGGCTCTGGTATCTTTCAAAGGCCTTCAGACTTTATTTTGGTCTAATGGCATATTTATAACCATCTTTTTTTTTTTTTTTTAGTTCCTGGTGCTTCGTGAGGAAACAATGACAAATTGCTTCAATGAAGTTCTGCTCAGGAAACATCACAAGGGGTGTCCAAGCCCCAGATTTACAGTTCCACTAGTCTCAGAATATCGTCCTTCGTGATGGCTTGTAATGCCATCCCAGTTAATTATGTTTCAAAAAACAAAACAAAACAAAAAATGAATACATAAAACAATACTTGTACTCGACAGAAAGGACAGTACAGTACACACGTCATTTCAAAAAACTCCTGCAGTACTAATGAGCAAGAAAACGAGAGCACGTTGTTTTATAAATTTCATTTAATCAAGTTTTCATTTCACTGATAATAGTTAATAAATCATTTCCCGAGCTACCTTTTGTCCTTTTTTTTTAAAATACAAAAAAAACCGTTGGCATTCAGCATGAACCAACAACATTAAGGCTGTGTTATATAAGACGAGCTCAATTTTATCATCTGCAGCAGTTGTGCCAGAGGAGTTATCTGCTGTGGCTGCTTTCGCTCCCACCTAAGAATTTATTTTTTAATGATGATGTGGGAGTTCCCTATATCCTGCCTGTCATTACTCACTTTTGAATCAAAAGAAGACACACGCTATTAGATATTAATTAAGCTGCAAAAACGTACCATAGCTGGAATTTACTGTCTTGTTTTAAAAAAAAAAAAAAAAGGATGGATGCAGATAATGGTAAGATTCACAAAATAACTTTTAGGCTTTTAACCGAATTGCGCATGGATTTCGCCTGAATGCAATATCCATCATGCGGGCATTAAGATGTACCGTGCGGCCTCACTTGGCTAATCTGTGAGTGATTGGCGAGGGCCCTCGGGACATCTTCACACCCCACCTCCTGCCCTCCCCTGTGCTTCGCATTACACACTTAATAGTCGGTGGCTAGAAAAGATGGCGCACAAAGGAAAGACAAAAACATCTCTTGTGGTCTTTATGCTCTCTGGACAACCTGATGGCAGAGAGAGCATAAGCTTTCCAAGAGTGCGACGCTGTGTAAAATAAGATTTCTCACCTCGCACGCTGCCCGCGCGTGAACTGTTCACTCCTCGAACCGGACCTGCTAGAGTGCAATCTGCTATATTAAAAGGGTGATCATGAATCATGATTACGCTCACCTACCCATAAAAATCCCAAGGCTTAATAATTCCTTATCTTGAAGCGCAGAATCGTGGATATTAATCTCTATAAATGGGGGTTTGAAGGGAGTGAGGCAGCAAGAGCCGACCAATAACTTGGCAAACCGTCATGTCGGGCCCTCAGAAATACTACGACATCTTCATGTTTAACGCCGGATACTGCGGCGTGCTGGAAACCGGCATCATCATGCTTTGTATGCAGATTCCCTACACGCTGAATAGATCAATAACAGCAGAGCTTGCTCATGAAATACGAGCCAAGCACAAGCTATTTCAATGTGAGTAAGATCAACACCAACGCTGGTGCTATTTTCGTATTCAGTTGTGTAATGAAGCTTGGCCTACATTTCAAAACAATGCATACAGCGCACAGGCTTAATCAACAATGGAGGGCAGCCAGCAAAGAACATATAAAGATCTGATAAGGTGCGATTTAACATTCATTTCTCTAATTTGGATCAAATATTAATAACATGCTGATGCTGTCATACACGTGCTAATGAAAACGACTCATTCGATAAACATCCGCAGTTCACTGGGGGGAAAGGGTGGAGGACGTTTGCGGCATTGTAATTAACGGTTTATGCAAAGTGCATGATCTAATTTCAAAATTCGCCGCTTGTTAGTTTATGAATAGATTAGGAAAGGCTTGTAAAAGTGATAGCTTCTTGGCTGCTGCAGCGTCCTTTGCCAGCAGATCTTGCTAAGACTAAAAATATGCATAGCAACCATCAGTCCCAAAGTGGCTGACAAATGAAAGGAACACCACATCTTGTTTAAAGAACACATTTCATTTTATGCTAAGGTCATTTTATTCATCTTATTTATTATGACTACTGTATTACAGCCAATTTACCATTTGGTTTAGACATGCCCATATAACTCACTCGTCACTTTATTAGGATCAACCCCTAACACTTTGTTATTCATGCAATTATCCAGTCAGCCAATTCATCAATACAGACAGAGCAAGTGCTTCAAGTAACATTCAGCTCAAATATCAGAATGGCAAAATAAAAAATATGGTTGTTGGTGCCAAATAACCCAAAAAAAAAAAAAAAAAAAAAAAAAAAAAAGTGGGTGTTGGTGCCAAATGAGCTTGCACGAGTATTGCATGAGTATGGGATTTTATCCATAACAAGCTTTAAAAGTTTATACAGAATGGTGAAAAAAAGGGGGAAAAAAAGGCATCCAGCGTACGAGTGGAGACGATCTGTTGACAAATGTGTTCAGAGAATGGACAGATTGGTTTGAGTTGGCAGGTCACTGAAATAATATGGATAATAACTATTTACAACTGTGATGAGCAGAAATTCATCTCGGAATGAGAGCAAAACACATCGAATCATTACACTCTTCTCTACATACATTTGTGTCATTTGGCAGACAGTCTTATGCAGAGCAGCTTACAGAAGTGAGGACGAACTTTAATAGTGAAAGTCCACAATATATTTCTATCCTGTCGGGCAAGAACAGGAATCTGAGGCTACAGTGGCCATCAGTAGTTCATCAAAATTAGACAATTGACATCATGTGGTCTGATGGATCTGGATTTTTGCTGCAGGTAGGAAGGTCACAATTTGAGGTCAATAGTATTTATTGACCCAACAGTTCAGGTTGGTGGTGGTAGTATAATGATGTGGGGAATGGGTTTATTTATTTATTTGTTTGTTTTTGGGCACACATTGGTGTTTCACTACCACAGCTTATCCGAGAATTGCTGCTGACTACGTTCATCCCTTTATGGCCAAATTTACCCATCTTATAATGGCTACTTCCAGCATGATGTTCATGACATGACAATGAGCTCAGTGTACTTCAGTCACCACATCTAAAGCCAATAGTGCCCCTGTGGGATGTAGATTAGTGGGAGATTCTCAGCATGAACGTGCAGCTGACAAATCAGCAGCAATTATACCCCACATGGGCCATAGCAAAATATACAAGGGAGAATCACAAAATCAAGGCAAAATACATTTACCAGCTTTATTAGAAGTAACTGTGAGAAATTGAACAGGTCACGTTTCCACACAGTCCCCATGAAAGAAGATGCATTTGTTGCATCATTCAACTAGTATTGCATTTAACTCTCTGTATTCACACACAAGTTTTTTGGCTGCACCCAAAACCAGGTGAGCACCACTTCCTTTACTTAATCATCAGAGGTGAATCTGCGACCACACAGCACCTCCAACAGTGGACCGAAGATGTGATGATGGCTAGGCACCAGATCCAGGCTGTACAGAGCACGTGGAAGACTTTGGAACCCAAGCGGTTGCACTGTCTCTGCTGCCGTATGAGGATGTGCATTGTCATGGTGCAGGAGGACTGTTTTGGACAGCATTCCTCATCTTTTGCTGCGAATTGCGGGTTTAAGTTCATTTTGCAGCAATGCACAGGAATTTGGACTTCTCACTGTTTGCCCATGTGCTTGGAAACGCACCAGAAAAAGAACCTTCATGTCCCAAAAGAACGCTAACATGATTTTCCTTGCAAAGGCCTGAATTTTTTTCTTCGCTAGAGTAGATGGATGTCATCACTCCATGTTTTGTCCTTAGCTCAGTTATTGCCTTATTAAAAAAAAAAAAATTGCCTTTACTTTTTGATATTTTGTCATTATATTATATACATACACACACACACACACACAACTGGTCAAAAGTTTTAGAACACCTCACTTTTTCCAGTTTTTTATTGAAAATTATGCAGTTTAGAATCAAGTCATAGTACAGCACACCTGTAGGAATTAGTAGCACCAGATTTCAAGGCTTGATTAACCTCCATTGCTGCAGAACAGCTTTAAATTTTTAACCCATTTGGTGTTCCCTGAAAAAGGCCTTTTTGTAAAATTCTGTAATGTACATTATTTTTCAGTTTTGGGTAACCTTACCTTTTTTTTTAACCTCTGGCAGTTCACCACTTACCTTTGTACCATTTCAAGCTATCCATTGGACTTGTGAAAAAAATTGGGGTGTTCTAAAACTTTTGACCGGTAGTGTGTGCTTGTG
>JAQMCW010000037.1:22758577-22779495 GCA_030068335.1 Chrysichthys cranchii | reverse complement strand
AGCTGAAGCGGAAGTGGCGTACACCGCCACTGTGTATTCATCCGCTGATGAAATACAGTGCATACTGTTTTATTTCAGTAAATACTGTGTATTTGTTTTATTTCGATTTAAATGTTCATTTGATGTTTGAATTAACATTTCTTAGAAAAATGTATATATTATATCTTACATTCCAGAGTCCCGCGAAAGCCAAAAAATTCCGCGAATCAAAATTTGAAAATCCGCGATGCACCGAACCTGCAATAGGTGAACCGTGATATTGCGGGGGTTCACTGTATATATATGTATATGTACGAGAGTTATTAATGGTTATCAATAGTTAGTAATGGAGTTAATAATGAGACTTTTTGGTTTCTTGCACTTCTGGATAATTAAACATGCCCCGTGTCAAACTGAGCCAGGAACATTGTTGCTGTTCCTGAGAAAGGAACATAACAGGAGGGTTAAGCAATGCTGATCCAATCGAACTATTAACACCTTTATGCTGGAGAGTAAAGTCTGGTGTAAGACAGTAACCTGTATCTGTAAGGAAGTCGGTTAAAATTAGAAACGAACGCTCACGTTCTTCTTTTGAAGTGTGAGTAAACTCACATAAAGATAACATTTATTTCAACTCAAAAAGTTATGCTATACAATAAGTATATTATTTATTGTGTATTATTTATAGTATAAAGTTATATATACTGTTAAGTAGCCACAACAATGGATTACTATATGTTTAATTTTTGAAAACTTATAAATTGAGTTCAATATCCAAGACCTATTATGACAATTAAAGAGAAGCTAAAGGGAAGTAATAAGGTCACATTACTTTATGGAGCAACCTTTTTTTTTTTTTTAGTGACAGTACCCGTGTGTGTTTTCCATAACAGAGAATGCTATCCATGAAGGCATAACGAATTCCCAGGAGGTTGTGGAGTGAAGATTAGTGATGGGAATGAGCTGTAAAATACTCTTTTCTGTGGCTGAACCACAAAATATGTTTGGAGCATATGGGGCCATATTCAGAGTCAGTAAATGAAGTCAGAAAGTTACATCAGTATTTACTCAGGCAAAGTGATGCGCATTTGGAGACGGGTTGTGCTGCTGCTTAAGTCGATCTTCTGGGCTCCCGATTCAGAATTGAATCACCTGCGTGAAGTACATGCCACCAGATTTTTCCTCAGTAGACACATCCCAGATGTTTTTTTTCCCCCCAATAGCGCATATATCCCCACATTTAAATAAAAGCACTTGCTTTTGAGCATGGAAAAAAAAAAAACAGAGGGATAGAAAATTTCTGACTGAAGAGGGAAATAGTGTTGGGTTTTTTGTTGCCAGTTGTCAATTGTAATGATGCAATATACAAGCAGGAGATGATATCAAAATGAAAAATAAACAAGACAAATACAGTGATCCCTGTACCCACGAGCATAATTGGTATGAAGACATGGCTTGTGGGGACAGTTTCTCGTGGGTACAAACAATTTCTCCCATAAGGAATAACGGGAAAGGAATTCATTGGCTTTCCGGCCCCAAAATACCCCCATACAAAACATTTATAGGCACAATAATTCAGCTTTTAGTGACAATATAAGTAGCACTGATTGAGAAGATCATATTTTTCGGCATATTAGACACACTTTCATCCTTAAATGCATAAAAAAAACTGCGCTATGGATGTACACGAAAGAGACCAAGTCCCATAGGCCAGGCTGCTCGGCGTAGGCTAAGCGTAGCCTACAGCGAGCATAAAAGATTGCTGCTAACAATAAAACACTGAAAAACAAGCCTAAATATTACAATAAATTGTATTACTAATAAAAATGTAGAAAAAAAAGGCAAATTATCAGCGCTATCACAAATTCATGAAAAATCGCTTACGATACGGCAATCAATTAGCTTATGCGCGAAGGATACGTACCTCTTTCCCATATTGTAACGCACATCTGTGCATACGTACATATCTTACATTAAGCACTGTTTTACCTTTAGGAAGCATTTTATATATAAAAAATAACCATTCATACATTTACAAGAGTGGATGTAAACATGCGTATCATAGCGCCGCTCTGGTGGCATGTCGTGGCAACACAAAACAGCTGTTAGAATGAGCCGGCTGAAGCAATCGAAAGAAATCGAAAGCACAAAAATAGTTCATGTGGTCTTGAAGAGATGCTAACAAGATGCTGTGAGGGACTGACCGCCGCTGACCCGTGTGGGCAAGTTTCCCTTGTTCCCCATTGTTTATGCATATAGAGATAACAAGGCGGGCGGGCTTGCGGTACCGCTCGTGGCTCCAAACATTGCTCGTGGGTACAGCGCGATTTTATTAAATAAAAATGCTCATGGCTCATGTTACTCGTGGCCTCAGACGCTCATGGGTACAGGGAACACTGTATTTGTGTACATCCTTGCTAGATAAAATCTAATGCAGCAATCAACATACTGATTTGCCAGAGCTCCAGGATAGATAGCACTAGAGGCCCTACGTTTACTGTCACTTTAAGTCATTCAACGACCATGTACTTTTCTTTATTTGAATTATTACCAGTATTGCTACGTCGGCCAAGCCCTAGTCATTGTATAGAGGTGTTGCCCAAGAAACCATGTCAATCTTTGGTATTCGATTTTGAGGATGCATGGAAAAAAAAACAAAAAAAACTAAATCTCAAACTGAGTTTAACTTAATCAGCTGCTTGCAGCTGTCATTTGCAGTAAATAGTCACCTTATGATTTCTGAAAAATATGGAGATTACACACCGATGTGTTTCTCAAGTATTGGTATTTGTGGGCGATCCTGGCCTTCAGCGTTGGACTGGGATCAAATCAGACTGCAGATATTTTCCAATCTGATTCTCTAAAGTATCTTAATGCCACGAACGTGTGATGTTGACTGGCATGACACGGATCACGTGTGTGAATATAAGACACAGATTGCTTTTCATTTACCACGCCTGGGAAATATTCCATAATTTGGCAATGGAAATGTGGAGAAATGCGTGTCGGTTACTCAGAGGAAGTCAGGATTGGCGCATTATACCATACTGCATAATGCTTTTTTGTTTGTTTTTAAAGTGTATTTCTAAATTACAGAGTTGCCATTTTGTTTTAAAAGATAACTAGAAAGAAGATTTTTATTTTTAAATGAGTACAAATCCTGGGAATACACCCTGAAGGAGAAACCCAACAAAAGGTGTCGAGTGAAAATATAACATTAAAAAAAAAAAAAAAATTTACAGAGGGTCCTCAGGTTACAGCACAGTTCTGTTCCTACAACAGTGATGTAACCTGAATTTTGGTGCGAGTCGAAACACACCCTAGCCTAAGTCACTTCCCGATCCTAACACAGTTGTAAAATCATAATCGAGAACATAAAAACACAACCAAGTCACAGAAAAGGGAAAAGGACATAAATATACTGGACTTGGCAGGTTTGTGGGGTTTAGGTGGACACGTGTGCAGGCAGGAGACAGCTCTCATGTCCCAAAACGGGTTTATTATAATCCAAGGCTAAGGTACATAAACAGTAGACAAAATCAGGGTCAAAAACAAACAGGTCAGGCAAGCGGCAAACAGACAAACAAAGGAGATCCAGAAATCTGAGACAAAAAAATTCGAACTGGCAAACACAAACACGAGAATCAAGACTCGGCAAGAATCACAAAAGTAAGCTAACGCTTCGCAACGAGCATACGAATGGGTGAGTCTATTTATCGTCTTCCATGCCGGCAATAAATGCACATGATGCATGATGCCGGAGAGGAAAACCCGGAAGAGCGCGTCTTCCTTGCATCGTGTAGAGCGGATCCATGACAGTACTGTACACCGCACTGGCGTAACAGAAAAACTGATATCTGAGGCTGTTTCTCCCTTTTCTGATCTCTTTACAATGTCTAATTTCACTTCCATCATGATGGCTTTCCTCTTCATTGACACACTACCATCTGAAGACTCTCACTTTCATTTAGAACCCATGAGAAGAGCCAAAAAGTCACCAAACAAAGCAAAACAAATGGAACACTTGCGTGTTTTTTTTTTTTTTTTTTTACAGTCAACTTCGCTAACTTCCTCACTCATATGCTGCGTTATTGCATATTCTTCTGCCACGCAACCAAACTAGTTCACCCATGTAGTCCGTAAGTACAACGCTGATGGCATAAACCCAAACACTCATCTCAATTTTTTATGGGAGCGAGCATCGTAAGCTCAAAACATCCTGTATGATACTATGCTAAGTACAGCACCTCTGCTTAGCGCTACAACAATCCTCCATTTAAAGGACAGCATATCTGGAGATATAAATAAGTACACAAGGGTGAATCAAAAGATAAAGGCAAAATACACTGAACTGCTTTAATAGAAGTAACTGTATAAAACTCAACATAGTATTTTTCCACATAGTCCCCGTGCAAGATGACATTTGTTGTATTGTTCATCTAGCTTCTGGATTCACACAGAGAAGAAGCTTTTCACCTGCTCCCGAAGCCAGGTGAGTGCCATGTCCTTTACATTATCATCAGAGGTGAATCTGCAACCTCACAGCGCCTCCTTCAGTGGACCGAAGATGTGGTAATCACTCTGCACCAGATCCAGGCTGTAAGGAGGACGTGGAAGACGTTGGAACCCGAGCGCTGTCTCTATTGTCCCTGCTGCTGTATGAGGACGTGCATCGTCACAGTGCAGCAGGACTGTTTTGGACAGCATTCCTCTTCTTTTGCTGTGAATTGCAGGTTTAAGTTCATTTCGCAGCAACGCACAGTAATTTGCACTGTTTACGGTTTGTCCATGAGCTTGGAAATGCACGAGAATAGGAATCTTCATCTCCCAAAAGAACGTTAACATGATTTTCTTGGGGGAGGGACGACTTTTCAATTTCTTCTTCGCTGGACAAGACGGAGATGTCTCCACTCCGGGTTACAGTGTAATTAAAAAATTGCTTTTAGTTTTTGATTCTCCATCATGCATATTAAATATACACACACACACGCGCGCGCCCCCCCCCCCAGGGGAAACTGCGATACTGGGACCTCACATTAATTTTATTATTTATATATATTTTAAGGCTTTATAAACCATTTCCACTCGTTTATAAACACGTCCTATGCTCTTAAACACTTTCTACACTCTTAAACACACATAATTTTAACAACATATAAAAATCTACATGCGTACTTGCTGCCGGTGAGGTCACTTCCTGTTTACTAGCTGAAGCGGCTTACACAGCCACTTTTACTTTTCATCGGCTGATGAAATACAGTGCATACTGTTTTATTTAAATTTAAATGTTCTTTTAAATGTTTGAATCAACATTTTTTAAATTATATTTTATATTCCAGAGGCCCGCGAAAAACAAAAAATTCCGCGAATCAAAATTTGAAAATCCGCGATGCACTGTACCGCGATATTGTGAGTGTTCTCTGTGTGTGTATTTCTTTGTATGTACACACACACACACACACACACACACACACACACACACACACACACACACACACAAACATGCACACTATCTAAGTATATCTAGGAAATCTAGGAGTATTCTTTCCAGCTCAGTGACAGCAGCAGAGGCCAGTTTCTGGGCATCGTTTCAAAACCAACTAGTCTGCCATATTTGTGCAGATTCACTCCTAGAGGTCAGACTGAATTGTGTTCTCAGGCTTGTTACGTACAGGATATACAGCTGCAGTGCTAATGGATTGGATTCTGCACTTGCCTTGCCTAGAAAGGCAGTAAAAAGGGTGCTAAGTGGCAAAGGAAATTATTTTTTGTTTGCCTCATTAAATGAGTTACAGTGATTGAGCATGAAGGCTGCCCTTTAATGGTCTTGGCTGAAGGTGCGTGAGCTGTGAGGAGTAAATTAGCCACAGCTTATGCGAATGTCTGGACTAGGAAACAGCAGAACGGCCATGACGTTCTCAGTGCCACGACGATCAGAAAAGGGGCGACCTTCTTCTGCATAAACATGTTGTGGCTTTACAAAAAGGAAAACGTAATGCAAGTGATGCATCTAATATAACAAGGGACACTCGGTACAATGTATGACTGGCATTACAGCATGCAACACTGAGCAAACGTATAACTAATGAGTCAAAACACGAGTTCCCTTAAGTGAAGCCTGCAGAAGTCTGAACAAGCTGACTGATGACTAATGTATGCCACGCCATATTTTAACCAATTAGCATGTTAAAATTTGAACCATTAGCTACCTACACCTATATTCTGGTTTAAACGTGATGTGGGCTTGGCCTACACAGGAAACTGGAACGCTGGCATGGACAGTTCCTCAACGTCCGCTACATCAGTTTCTCTACAAAACTTAGTTTGCTACGTTTCTCAAAATGCAGGTAAACGATCAGACTAATTGAAAAGCAGAAGGACGAATGAACCCTGACCAGGCAGTTACCAAGGATGAATGAACGGGCATTAAATGCACTGCACAAAAGCTTCCTTAAAAGAAATTTACAAATGAATCAAGCGCATTGATTTATTGCGTCCTGTTCGTATCTGTATTTGGATCTGTCTGGAACACTGTTCACTCCGAACAATGCCTTTATATCCGGTTTCATCCCTGGCAAGGGCCTGCGATCATTATTCCCCAAACACGGAGGAATGAATACTTATCCAGAATGAATACTTATCCTTTTGTGCAAGCCCCTCTAGGAAACCGTTTAACGCAGTTGGGATTTTCAAAGACAGACCAAACGGCTATGTTGTTAAACGAGTGTCTGATTGAGCTGCAATTTTGGTGCTGATGTGGCAACTGAAAATTGGGCGCCCCTTATATCTAAAGCGCCATTGTACTACGTGTTATCACTCCGGCACACTCCTCTTTGCTAGCTCGCACAGTTCAAGGTCCCCTGAATGGAAAAATGGAGCGCCACTTTGGCATTGTCAGGGCAGTGCTTGCTAGGTTTTGGCCCACTTTGCACCCGGCCGTCTCTGTGGGTCGACTGTTATCAGAGCTGCACACTGTACCCAGCCCCACCCTAAAAATATATTGACAAAGCTATCCTTTAGCGCCGGGATTGTCTGTGGCACACCTGATGACCTGTCTACTGAAACAGCCCACCGTGTAACATGTGACGGCCGATTCCGGCACACATATCAGCCGCGTCATCGGCAGCTTGCAACTTCAATTTGTCAAACACCAATAGCGAGTTTCGAGATTTAATCCCCAGAATACGAGGTGGCTCTTGCTGTTGCCTTGTCGTTTGGTGATATGACAGCTGGAGAAATGAGCTCATGCTGAGGCATACAGGCAGTGTCACTCATCAGTGCGCCTCACCGTCCCCCAGCAATAACTCGTGGTCTAGAATGAATTTCTCAGAGTGAGACTGTCACGTAAGGATGAGCCCGACTGCAAGTTTAAGCTGCATTTCACTGCTTTGGCCCCATCTGTTCCAACCCGGGGAGTGCCACAGACGTCCGTATTCACGATGCGCCGCCTTCATCGACGAATAAGAACTGAATCATGCATAGAATATTGAGCTTATGAAACGAAAATGATTATTTTTCTCCACAGAGATTCTACAGTTTTCGATCAAATGACCTCCTCTGTAGGAAATTGACTACTACTCTGGTATTTTCAAAAAAAAAAAAAAAAGGAAAAGAAAAGAAAAGGAAAAAAAAGTTAAATATGGTGTGAAAGACTTTGAGAAGCAGCCAATAGAAGCACTTCCTCAGGCATTCAACCGAAAGTAATGATAAATTTTCCAAGACACAGGTCAGAAGCAAAAAGAAAAAAAAAAACATTTCCAGCAATGTACTTCACAGAATTAAAGGTCAGTGGAGGTCATTCGGAAAATATCCTATTTAGAAAAAAGGAGCCAAAAAGAAAAAAAAAAAAAAACCTTGAGACTATACTTCTCTTTGCGCTCGTCCTATCCAAAGTCTATTTCGAGAAAAGAGGTAATCGTTGAGTAGGTCGACGTGCGTCCAATCATGAGATGTTTTCATAAGTGAAAGGCAATTGCTCATCCAATATAACGCTCAAAGCAATTCCCATCAAAGGACAAGACCCTTTCGGGGTGCAGATGAAGCCAAACCGTGGTAATGAATTCCAGCCATAGCTGCGGCACTATGGAGTAGGCAGATGATCTTCAACAGCGGGCAGATGGTGTGCTGGACACAAGCTGTCCAAGACACTCTCGGTCCCTTGTCCATTAATGTCTGTTCCACTGGCAGGAGCGTCTCAAGCACTGAAACGGTCCAGAACAAAACTTAGCAGAAGAAGCCATCACAAGGACCCCTAGCACGGGGCTTTAACAGTGAGATGAGACTTATTTTCCATTTACATAAAGCTAATCTATGCTTACAAATGATTAATGGTAACGGACACAGTAGCTCAGAATTATAAAATGTTACCGCCACACAATATCTCAACAGCATATTAAGCAGCAAAATGTCTTAAAATGGTAGAACCAATGAAATTTCAGTGCAGAAGTTCAGTTCAGAAGTCACAATGGGCCACATAAATAAGAATGAAAACCACCAGAGGTTCATTTGGGTTTGCCTCATCAAGCATTACCCATATTTCACATTACACATTTTATGGAGGAAAAAAAAAAAAAGTTGTTTGTGCATATTTCTTGACTAAGCGGCAACCAGTAATAACGCACAGTGCCATCCACAATTACTGAAACACCTTGTAGAGATTAGGAAAAACGGTTCGGAAAAATCCACCTTCTGGTGAAATAGCTTCATGTGACACTCGGAAAAACCCCCCCAGAAAAATCCAACCCTTAATTGATATAAAGTCATGCACTCAAAGAAAAACTGAATAATTATCTTCAACAAAAACACATTTATTTTAATCACTTTCACTACTCTTCACAGGGTGTTCCAATAATTGTGGAGGGCACTTTGATATGATCTGGACGTTGATGGAAAAAAGCTCACATCAAAATGAAAGATTTTAATTATTTAAAAATCCCCCCCACCCCACCCCACCAAAACTAATGTTTATGCAGACCACAGAAACTGAAATGAGGTCAGATGTGAAAAATGAACGGTTTTAAAATATTTAAAAGGTATTAAGCATCAAACTTTACTCACCTCCCCATATGAATGATGGAGGCAGAGATGGCTGGTGGTGGTATTGCACGGGACTGCTAAAAACTAAAAATCTATAAGTAGCTCGATAATGAAACTATCACGTTTGAGCACCGCATTATATCAGGAGATCTCACTGATGGCATAATAAGAACGACGCGAGCCAAACAATTCCCCACACATTTAAATTCAGGTAGGGCGGCTGCAATCGGGATTTCGATTTTTAAATTGGTTTAAAAGCTGTGCCTCCTCCGAATACCAAATATGGTAAACAGAAAAGTCAGAACCTTTTACTTTAAACCAAAAAAAAAAAAAAAAAACCCAAACAAACAAACTTATAGCTCAGTTGTGACCTTGAAGGACAAAATGAAGGACACTTAGTTCCTATTCCAAACAAATTTTAGGGAAAAAGCATAAATGGAGTAAAATAATCCATCTCCTTTACGTTCAACGGACCCTTTCAGTTCATCCACATTGTACGATTTCTGGTTTCAAGCATCCTGCAATGTACAAGAATAGAATTATCTCGTCCAGAAGCGTTTCAATCTGCCTCACCGCAGTTCTGGACAAACTGAAAAACACCAAGGATGATGAGGGGTTCAGACATCAGCAACTACCAAGCACCATCACTTGTCTCTTTTCACTCCAAGACCCTTGAGCTTGCGGTTTACAATCAAATTGCCTCTCTGTTTCATCCAGAATGACCTCCAGGATCCTCACCAATGCAGCTTCAAAGCAGCCTACTCCATGGAACCGACCCTTTGTGCCGTGACCGAGAAGCTTCCCGCCGTTAGTTCAACCTATCAGTCGTGGTTTCTGAAGCTCCTCTTGACCTCGCAGCAGCCTTTGAAATAGTCAATCACAAAACACTTCTGTCCATCCTCTCAAGACGGCCACCACGGCGGTGCTTTGCTTCTTCCTAGAGGAGCGGTTATATCAGCGGGCATGTGGGGGGTCCCAAATCGGACCACCCCCCACCTACCTCAAAACACTTATCAAACCCCGCTCAATACCATGATCCCCCTGAGCCACGAGCAACGCTCGGCGTGACCTGCCGTCCCTCAAGATGTGTTCAGCAAGACTCTGCTCTGTCGTGGCACCCAGGAGATAGAATAAACTTCCCCTGACTTTCTATAAGGGCCGAGTCCCTGGCTGTCCATAAACAAAAGACTGAACACCTACCTACCTATTCACCAAGCACTTAAAGGAGCACTAAATCTACTTGCTTAAATGTATAGAGGCGCGCCGCTTCCGTGAAAAGCACACTTTGCACATCTTGTTACTACTAGAAAACGTTTCGCTATTACAAAAATAAATAAATAATTATGAGACAAGTATTTCTTTACTTTGTTATTGCTAGAAAAAGATCTCCTTATTACCCGAAAAGCTAGGTGATAAATATGCTATAAAATCACTATAACCGAACCGAAAATGTTAGCTACGTCGGTTATAAATGTAAACGCAAACTCAAGTACATTATTTTTTATAAAGACGTTTCTCATTATATGATGTTCTTCCCATAAAATAATGTTTTTTGCTCAACAATGAGCTTCTCTCATAATAATAAGATGCTTTTTCCACAAGTAAATACAAGGCTTTCGCATAATAAGATCTCGTCTCATAATAACGTATTCTTGTAGTAGAAAAACTGCTATTTGAGATTTTTTTTGTTGTTATATATTTATTTATTTTTAACATTAATAACGACATGCCGAATGAGATTTTTGTTCCTAGCATACACTTCCATAATAAACAAATTTGATGGACTAACTTTCTTTTTTTTTTTAAACAAGAAAAACTCCTACATAATAATTTTAGTTTTATTATCTTTTTTTGACCATGGACTATTTGTACCATCGCGATGTTTTTTCGGTGATGGATTTCGTTGGACTTCTGAAAGCTGCTCAGGATAACTCCTACACTCTGTCATGCTTATATTTTCACAGATCTGTGGCACTAAACACAAATCTACACAGATAATTGGGTTCGTAAGAGAGTTCGTAAGTTAATTTACTGCTACAGTGCTCTGTCCAGACATGCAATGGACAAGAATAGCAGAAAAAAAAAAAACCTAAAAACAGGAAATGAACAACCAAAAGCTTGCTGCATTCCCACTTCTCTATAATGTGCTAAATATAACACAAGTTATTTTGCTTTGCTCGTCCGATATTTTTTTTTTTATTTTTTTTTATTAATAATAATTAATAAAACTCTTAATATTCTATTCGTTAAAAATGAAATGTCAAGTTTGAATAGCTTTTAACCAAGACCCATACGCTTACCCACTGTTTGGGCAAGAAGCCATCTAAACTTGACATTACTTTTTTAACGAATCAAGTAATTTTTGTTTTTTTTTGTTTTTTTCATGGCCCCTCTCACAATTTCTCCTTATCGGATGCGTTCACTGCTTATGCTTGTTCTTCATCTTACATGCGCTTTTGTTCACATCTTGCCACATGCCTTTGTTTTGGTTCCACTTCGGTCCCGTCATGGGTTTGTTTGCCAAATGTGTGCACCTGTTCTGTGTTTAGCCCTTAATTAGTTAGTCTATGTATACCCTTCTGTTTCTGTATTTCACTGCGTGCTTCATGGAGCCTTTTTCCCGGAGCCAGGTTCCCCCCCACCCCCTCCCGAAGACCTCGTTTCTACATTCTGTGCTTCACGGTTTGGACTCTCGCTTGTTCTTATGTTTTATAATTATAGAAACCCTACTTTTCGGTATTAACCCACGCTATGGACGTGTACTTGCATCCTGCCGTCACTCGTATACAGAATGCTTACATCTTTTGTGTAGTAAAAGGTGCACTTGTTGATTCGAATCCAGCACACCTTTTTTTTTTTTTGGGCAGCTGTCCATTGTGTGTGCGCGCCGAAGAAAAATCCTATGCTCGTTCCCAGCCCTGGTTCTGTAAACGGGGAAACAGCCCAAGAAAGTGCCTCGAACCACTCAGACCAGTCAACCAGCAACAGGGGGCGTAGTCCAGCCAATCACAAGGGCAGCGTGACTGGAGTGTAATTCCAGCCCATCGACAATCTTTCTCCGCAATGACTCACCGTTTAAACCTGATGGTTACAGATGTGCGGCAATACCGTAATTTACATTTTAGATCGCGATTACAGAAATGTAATGCAATTTAAAGGCTCAATCCAGAACCGTGCAACTGTCAGTCAAAGGATTTACAAAGAAATGTTTGTTTAGGGCTGAATCATTCACTCAGAATGGAGCTCAGAATAAGGTATTTTTAAAAGATTTGCTTAATAGCTGCCTGCAGTCTGTGACCTTTGTCTGTTATTGAAAAGTTTTGCCTGTGACGAAGGAGTTTAATCTGTTTCCATCGGTGACATAAGAGATTTGAAAGAACGAGGCACGTATGAGGAAAAGAAAAGAAAAGTAAAGAAAAAACCCATCACAAATGAATCAATAGGCCTATCCACCGATTGCCATGGTGGACTAAATTGTTAGTGAGATTAGACTTAAAAGCGGACTCGGCATCCCAATGTTGACTCGCTCTCCAGAAGCAAACTATTTCACACCAAACCGAAGCAACACACAGCTTTTGTCCATTCATATTCCCATATTTTACAAAGAAGGGCTGAAACAGCAGCCCAGCGATCCACAATGAAACCCTTTCCATACAGCAGACCTCCTACAGGATGCCTCGTCCACACTGAAGACATATTGCCGTTTTCCTTAAATCGCTTGTACGCACGCCGAGCTGGAATCCTCCCCTGACCACTTCGGGGTGTATTATAATGTATTTACGCTCGGTAATTGAAGGCAAATATGATTGCTCAGTCTGCGTGGCCTGTTGACAGAGCAGATGAGATGGTGATTCATTCCGAGGAACTATTAGATTATCTCATGTGCCATGCGTTTGGCGGCCTTCAGAAACAAGATGAACTTGACAAGCGAGAGATTTGTCACAACCTCCTTATTTCCTGCCATGACTCCAACACCAATTAGCATAATTGGTATTAATTTCTTTTCCGAGGGATGGGTTCCCATTAACTCTACATGCATTAAGAAGCCCACGGAGACATTTTGTGACATTTTGCTCCACATTTCAAGCGCAATATTTCAACTGCGCACCCCGACCCCATTAATTACTTCCGCAGCCCAAGATTTGGAAAATTACTCTCTTTCGACGATGGTTGAGGAATGTTTGGTACAAGTACCAAAGGGCAAAAGAATCAGTTTGATGTGGTGCGTTTGAAATCGTTCGGGTTCGTACGCGCAAACGCAGGCGGCCTGATTTGGATTCATTACTGATCTGATTTACTGTATACAAAAAAAAAAAAAAAAAAAAAAGTTAATAATAAAATAAAGTACAAGTCAGTACGACCGGAAAAAGGAAAAAAGGCCACACAGGAATCCAGACTCTGCTGGTACACCTTCTGAAACGGATGCCTTGTTCTATGCGAATCCAGGAGCGACAGAGTTTGAAATAAAACTGAAGAAAGCAATTAAAAGAGTCATTATGCCTTGGGTTCATGGGCCTATTACACTCAAGGGAGCTGTTTTTCAGTCAATTATCAGTTGTTTTGTGAGGTGAGCATGCACATCTCCACTGAAATGACTAGTCCTTCAGCCATCTGCCACCGCCATTTCCTTGGGCTCATAGTGTCGAGAGAGACTATCCAAGAGGAATGCTTACATATGAAGCGCACTGGATCGAATAAGAGAACATGTTTAGCTAAACGCTTATTACTTGAGGGAAACACAACAGGATTATAGTCACGCTCTGTAAAATGGAGGAAACCCCACGGCTGCCGTTATGCATCCAAGCCTGTGTTGCATTCATGTTTTCCTGAAGTTAGGCTTTTTTTTGGTTGTTGTGTGTGTGTGTGTGGTCCTTGTATAATCTTGTATAACCGAAGATTGACTGCATCGACGCACTGTTACGAAGATTCATTTGTGTTTATGCTGAGGATCCGCCGCCCTTATAAACTTCACTACGCATGTTATACCTACATCTCCCCCTGTATTAATTTGCCACATTAAAGGGACAACCGGGGGGGGGTGGGGGGTTGGGGGGTTTTCATCGCAACCCGCAATTATTGCTAACATTAGCAAAATGTACTGAGCTCACTGCAATGACGGAGCTTTTTCTCCTCATGATGAAACACCCTGACCTTTATCCACCAGGTCGTGAAGAGCCAAGAGGCTTCTGTGCTCTTAAATGCTTTGAGGCACTCGTCAGAACCCCGAGAGGGCTCGAGTACGAGATAAATATACATGTATAGCAAGGAAAACACACATTTACTACATTTACTGCCAGTTTAAGTGGAAAGTCAGCGGAAAGTACATAAGCATCACAGTTTATCACTTGCTACATTTATACTATGTAATTATTTTCCATTACTATTAGTACAAATTTATCTTCTGAAATGAGGTGGGTAATTTTAGCCATCTTTCACCTTTAGTTTCACCAGAAATTCGGTCCCAAATATGGCGCCTGCAACAGAATAACATCGTGTGACCAGGAAATGCAAGGAAACTAAAGAAATGGCCTTGCAGCAATTTCTATTGGTGCCCTATAAAGGGTTAATGGATATTTTATAATCATTATCCAGGAGCTAATAGCTTTAAATGCTTCTTGACCTTCATATAAATCAGAACAAATCAACAAGGTGTCGAGTGAAAATATTTATAACAAGAATACCAATTTGACCAAATTTGCTGTCATCCCAGATATTAGAATTATAAACGCTCTGACCTAGAGACATGATTTCTAAAGCTTTAACGTCAGGAAAACACTGCTTAAGGCATGCCGTTAAGCCTAAAAGTAATTTTCGCCTGCCTGCTTTGTACAATTTAAAGTTTGCAAATGCTACGGCATCCCGTATAGTGCTGCTCATATACCCGTCCCCGTCCCTTATTTGTGCGTGAACATTTTTTGCGCTTAAAGGCATTTGAATAAATTAGCATTCATGTGTCACTTCCTTTCCAAAGTTACACTCAGCTCATTACCATAATGACCAATGGGTTATTTAATCATAGCATTTTACATGTCAGTCACTCATTTATCATGGATATAAAGCCAAAAAAAAAAAAAAACCCAAACCAAAACATGGAGCTGACTGTATTATCGTTTCTTAAAGCAGTAGTAAACCAATGCAGTGTGGGGGGGGGATGCTACAAAAGCAAGGCATTGTTCCTGGTTGCTGTTTGATTTCTAAGGAAATTTCAGATCACTACATTTGAGTAATTTCGATAATAGGCAAGATAGACAAGTCTTTGTTTCCCCCTGATGACATACAATAATAATAAGATTATTGACGTGTGTTGTGCTGTGCATAACAAGTAGCCCTGAGCAAAATGTTTGTTGTGAGGTTGAGCATATACACGAAGCTGAACACTTAGGAATTGTGGATTCCTCCAGTCCTTACAGGAAATTAATGAAATGCGCTGGTATGGATATAATCCCTCACTGTATTGCGCTCATCACACTCACTCCATTATCTCTGGGTCTGTGGCGGCCTTCAGCACTACTGCATTACGTGAAGGAGCAGTGTCCACTTGCTGGACTATCTCTCCCTTTGTGTTCCTCGTGGATTCAAAATTAAGCACTGCCCATCACTACCACAGACATGGCAGTGCAAATGGGGAAATAAAAGGCTTATATCTGAGCAAATTAGCTATACACCAGATCTCATTAGAAAATAAAGCCTAGGTCCTAAGACTTGAGCTCACCTCTTTCTCCAATTACTGCCCACATGGTATAAGCACAATTCTGCAAAATAAACGCTCCATCCCATCACTTCGCAATCTTTAAAAAACGAAAAAGAAAAAAAAAAACAACCAGTTTGAGAAAGCAATCAGAACCTCGCCGATTATTGGAACTCAACAGAACTGCTGTTTTAAATTAGAGTGGAGCTCGGAGTGGGTGGGATATTGAATAAGGTGCATTATTAATGTCATATGAAGAAGCCCCGTCTTTCTGACCTGCTTTAGCCCTCAAGTGAATGCCAATGATTCAGCCCAAGTCTGCCTTCTAGACACGGGTAATGGGTTGGAATCGTCAACCCGGCTAATTCTGTGTGCCATTAATTACCGGTCCGGCCACGGCCCGAGGAGACGCGGAGATTGCGGCTCAAGGACATGCTCCCTCTGGTTATTGAGCCGATTCCGAAGAGCTTGCTCAGATTTGGGTATCTGGATTTCAGGTCGGGACTGTGAAACTTGGGAAGGCCAAAATAAAAAGGAAGGTTTGTCGGCAACACCTCGCTTGCAAATGCACACGTTGAGCCAGATGTGCGACTCACTTGAGAGCAGTTTCAAACCGATCAGGATGCCTGCAGGAACTGGAGAAGAACACACAGCTCTAGTCAGCGTGACTCACCATCATCATCGCGCTTTAATATTCACTGCGATGATTTCTCCGAGTAATATAAACACTCCATTTGGCACCACACAATCCTAGAGATCCATGCTGTTTACCATGGGACATGGTTTCCTTTAAACCTCCAAATGATTCTTCTCCCAGACTAATCAGCATTGCTAATGAAACTCCCTTAATAAGAAGGCAAGGTGCAGATCCTGCCATTATGTCCCAGTCCCTGGTGCAAAGTTCCCCCTTGAGAAGAGCTGACGGTAAGGTAATCAAGCAGAGGTGGGCTGAAGGGGAGTCTTTTACTGTCCTTTACTTCAACCCCCACGCCTAACATGAGATAAAAATGACTTTTCCTGTGCTGCATTTAATACCTTTACTTTTCGCCAACGTTCGTATTCAAATACTTGTGTCAACAAACCCCAGGCTAAGAGGTTATCCACACGCGCTTGTTTCTTTCACTCGTCTCAGCAGGATGGCCGCCTGCACACGCGCACACACACGCTCGCCGGAGAACGGAATTATTTCATCCGCTAGCCGTCGATCCCTCGCAACGCAGCCATGCCGAGCGTGGGGCTGCGTGTTAATTACCGCGAGTGAAAAATAATCAGAAACAAGAGCCCTGCGCACACTGGCAAGAGAGATGGAGTCTTGGCATGGGCTGTGTGCATTACACTGGCACAAGTAGCTAGGATGACACAGGCTTGATTTGCACATACCAATAAAATGCCATTGCTGAGTAACTGAACTGCCAAGGAAGAAAAAAAAAAAAAAGAAAAAGAAAAAAAAAAAAGGCTTAAGAGAGATTTTTAGCCTCTTTGAGATGAACAAAGGTGTCTATTATACGCAGTTAACGCAGCTGGTTTAAAAATGCAAACGAGGTCAAATGAAAAACTGAAATGGCTGTGGGGTGGGCCCCCCCCCACAGAAAACGAACAATAATTGTCTCGTAAATGTACACTGATGTGCGCGTTAAATGACTGACGGGGGGAAAAAAGGAAGAGTTATTTTGCAGTGTATATGCTGTATCCAAGCATCTGTTGTTGGACTCTTCAGATTTTGGTTCGCTCGAGTAGTTTTTAAGCAGACTTCATGTTGGAAAACTGTTTTGTTTTTTGTTTTTTTAAACTGGGATTTGGCAACCCTGGTTGTGCAAGCTAACTGACACATGAGGAGATGATTAATCCGTCCCTGCCCATCCCATCTGTCCATCTGATTTATGTAGACACTTCAGCCTCGATCTATTCTAATTAACTATGACCGCATCGCTTCCACCAAAGGCGTCGTCTCTGTGCACCGTCTTTTTGCGAACGCTGTGTCATTAGAGCCAGTAAAGCGCTTAAACGTGCTGAAGTTAAGTGTAACAACTGCGAGGGCAGTTAAATGCAACAACGATCAGGCGGACCTTAAAAAGGACCAGTGGCTGCCACTCAGCGTGCGGGTTCGCGCAGAGACATCATAAAGCGCCACGATGAAGTGCATTCTCAGTTTGATAAATATTTAAAACCAGGCCCAGCCAATCACTTAAATTACAATTCAGTGGTCTAGGAGCAGATAAAATGCCCGGCAGTCGACTTCAATTTGTGTGAAGATTATGCAAGGACACAATATTTCACTCCAAACTTGCAGTCAGAGTTAAAGGAGTGCTCTCCGTGCGGGCAAATGTTTTCCTGTTCATCTTTTGTACCAGTAAAATTCCCCTGAAAATGTCACAGCGCACGGCGCAACTTGCGGAGCACTGACAACATTCGCTAATCAGCAAACTGCAGATTGTGTGGCGCATTGTGTTCACGGCCATATTAGATATTCACGGGCCCATTTTACATTTATCTTAAATTGACACTTTGTGTGGCTTCGTGCGTCCAGTCCTTCTAGCATATTACGTATGCGCTTTCTAGGGGTTGCGTAGAGGAACGCGTGCACCAGGCGCCGCTGTGGGAGTGACGACTAGTCGGGGTGGTGTGAAAGAAGAAAAATAAATGGTAGGAAGACGGGAAAGGTATGTTTTACACGATACTGTGAGAGTGAAATAAAACGTGAATAAATTCCTTGCGCTGCGGTAGTTCCGTCATGATCGGGCCTGGCAGAGCCGCGTGTTGCGCGTCACTATCCATATTTGTTTTTGGATGCTACTGAGGCCAGAGTTAAACATATAGTATAAAAGATACTCCTGTAGATAATCATCATCTCCAGCCTTCATTAGGCGTTTTAGAATTTCCATGCTGCGCGCCGTCATTTTCAGAGTCAACCACTTATAAGATGCCAGCTCACCCACAAGTCTATTTTAAGAACAGATACATCCTTAAATGGTGTATTTTGCTACACAGGTTCATTGTTTTGCACATTTATTGCACTGATCCATCCCTGTAACAGTAAACAGTGTGTCCTAAAAAAAAAAAAAAAAGAAGAAGAAAGAAAAAGCAAAAAACAAACCAAAGACTTAATTTGCAGTTATTTGTACTATTAATTAAAGTGAAGTCTGACATTCATTACTGCACCCAAAAAAAAAAAAAAAGTGATGTCTTGAAACAGAAACAGGTTTGGCTTTAACTATGGAGAAGGTGACTAATCTACACCTTTTTCTTAAAATTTACTGGTCGACTACTAAAAAATTATTCAGTGTAGTCGTCAAGCCCTCTAAGTGACAAAGATTCACGTAAAAGGCATCACGTGCAAGGGTATTTAAAATAAATAAATAAATAAATCCTCATTAAAACTAGCCCACAGACGGAAAAAACGCGTCTCAGATTGTGAAACGATTAAGCAATGATTGTGTATTACTACTGGTCCTGAAACTAGAATACAAGTTTATAGGTATAAAGCATATAAAAACCGCTTACGCACAAGTATTTCCTCCAAACAACAGATGGCAAACTGTCTCAGAGTGAACAATTACATGTTTGCTACCAGATGCAAAATTATGCATATATGCAGCAAAATTTTGATCATATTACGCCATTTGCTGTGGCCAAACATGTTGATGTTGCAATTTGTTTTGTTATTTATTTTATTTTAACCCTTGGAACTGTTACGCTCCTCCTGTGTGTTTAAAAAGTGTACAGGAAATATGACCAGGAGCATCCGATAATGATGACGCCCGCTGTACACACTGCGATTGCACACGGTCCTTTTATACATACACGTGTATGTGTGGGTGGTGGGGTTGGTTTCGTTTCCTTGGCAAGGAGTGTCCATGAATCTGGTGGGTGGGGCTTCCTAAGAAGCACTGAAAGAAGGCGTGTATTTGTTTTGCTGCGGAGTTCAAATATCAGACATCTTTCTCCAGAATCGATGACCACCCCCCCCATTTGGGGTATTTCTACCAAAAGGTGCAAAGTACAAGACAGCGCCTATGCACGTTAATTAATTTTATGCCTGCGGTACGACTTCCGACAGCCTGAAAGGTCACTTTGAGAACGGCGACACGTGCGCAAATTAATACCACCGCAGGGAACGTATTAAATTTGCATTAGCCTGTTTCAACAATTCAAGACAAAAATTTATTCCGTACATTTTACTAACGCTTCGAGGAATCGGGGCTCATTATCTCAAAACAAGGCCGGTGGGTCTCAAAATCAGGACTTTTGAACAATTTGTATACGTCTCACCTCCTTAAAGGTTATATATATACCTTTATATTTTCAACGTACTGTACTTGCATGGTTGTGCAGACATGTGCTCAAGTTTTACCTTTCTGGGAGTCTCTTTGAGCAATAAACTTGTCAAAGCTATTGGGATCATTTAGCACACGCAAAAAAAAAAAAAAAAATTCATTGTAATATTCTGTCCGCTTTCTATTTCCCCTATGCATGGCATCATTTACAAAATTATTCTTTGTAAATCACCAGAGACACACCCACCAACGATGTACTCACTCAGCAATTTACCCAGGAGATATCAGCGTAGACGAGCGTGCATTACTGTTGTACAGAAAGATTATCTGTCTGCCTGAATCTACGGGATTCAAGGTTAAAATGTGTTGCTTTATAGATTTCCAGGTTATGTATCCTAAAGCGCAGTAACATCTGAGAACACTAGTGAGCATCGCTTGAAGCATCTGTGTTCATGTACTTACAACAGTTACACGTCCAACCCTTAGGCTTTTATGCATATCCTGCTCTAGACTTTTCTTATAAAATGCCAGCCTCCGTCAACATTAATTCAGCTCATAGTGTACTTCTTCAAGGACACGCTTTATTCCTTTGCTCTCATGGGTTTGGCGGGGGGAGGCATCAGGCTGCAAAGATGCAATCAATAGCTTCCAGAAACAAAATATTATAAAGCATTAATATTTGATCATCATCTGCATGAATGAGGAACAAGACGTTTTTCAAAGCAGGTATTTTAGTTTTGAAAGATGATACAAAGGAGAGTTTAGAGTCCCCGGGAAGCTGGAGGTGTATGTTGTACCTTGACGACTTGAACTCCTGGTGCCGTTGTGTAAATAGCAGTTAGCTAAGAAACAATCATCCTGGCTCACATCAAATTTATGTATATTTAAAAAAAAAAAAAAAAAAAAAAAAAAAAAAAACCCACACCCTGCCCTGCCCCTTA
>JAQMCW010000037.1:22664837-22680935 GCA_030068335.1 Chrysichthys cranchii | reverse complement strand
AAGAAGAGTGGACCAAAATCACACCAGAGCTGTGTGAGAGACTAGTGATGTCCTGTGGCTACAGATGTGCTGAAGTCATTCAAAGCAACAGCCTGTACACATCCTGTTAATTTTCCTATTAAATTTAATTAAGAAAATTTTGTTGTGATCTTTCTTCATGCTCCAGTCATTGCTGTTCTCTAATTTTGATCACTCCGTTTTCAGCAAAAAAGGATTTTTATTATTTTAAATTTCCTTTTGTACACTTGGATATTTTGTACAACACTGAACTAGTAGCATGGTATAGCCACAACAGTAATTCCTTCACATGTTGAGCAATTACATTGAAAATTACATTTCTGAAAAAAATAGTGTTCATAAATTGTTCTCCGATTTTCATCTCCAGTGTATACAGAAACCCTAGATTTGAAAACCTGTGGTCCAAGTTCCAAACAGAGTGATCCCTCTATAACACTGGCAATTGCGTGAGAACTACCCGGGAAGCTCAGATTCCTCTAAAATTTCAGTAAAACAAAGCAATGTTTTAACGGTTAACATTATTAATTGCTCTAACTAAAATACCAATTTCAGCGTTGTGCTTCTCGTTCATCCAACGCCAACGATTTTCATTTGCACCAAAAGAAACCTAGCGAAGTCTGCCTTCTATGGGTTCCTATGGCAGATTCAAGTTGAGTGTGTTGTAATAGGAACTACGATTAACACTTAACAGGCTTCTCATGAGTCATTTTGGGTTTGTCCCGGATGCTGTATAAAGGGAAAAAATACGTAGGTCAAACCTAATGAAGATGACTGGAATCTCAAACTTGTACATGACACGAGTACACGGGGCTGTGGAACTGGTCAGTAACTGAATCCTTAACAGTTTTACCTAGCCTGTATATCTTATTTTACCTTTACAAATGGTAACTACTGTAAAAAATTGAATGTCTAATTATTTACATTTGCTCCAGAAAATTTATGTCTAGGCCTAGTCACTAGCTGTCACTAGAAACTGCCACTAGCTTATTCCGAGAAATTTAGCAGTTTTCACACAACATGGCAGACACTACTAGTTTTGCTGCCCTTACTTATAAGGGTAAACTGAATTAAACAGGAGGCCAGACTAATCAATGAAACAAAACTGCTGTGGTTTGGACAAAAGCATGATTGGGAGTGCGATCTTGCCTTTACACAACAGTTCTATAAACAAGAAATGAATGACGTAAAGGTAAATGACATTTCAGGCACAATGTGTCCAAACGTTCAATTTATTTTCTGCTCAGACAACAAAAACAGAGGAAAAAGTCACAGCCGGATAGAGCATTGCATGTTGCCATGGCAACACACAGACTGATGGATAGCCCACAGTACGTGTAATAGTCAATGGAACTAACTGTTGTATAAATAAGTACATACATTAATAACAGACGTTTGTGTTTGCAGTATTTAAAAAGAAAACACTGCTCTAAAAGCATACACAACAGCGCTGGACACTACAGGAAGAGGCTCACCGCTGTTTTTCCTCTACAGGGAAGGCTTCACCAAATATTAATTGAAGTTTTCCATCCCCCCCCCCAAAAAAAGTGCACTACATGCATACAGCACTTTGTATTCCTTCCTGCACCGCACACATGTACTGCTTTGGTGTTTGTTGCACCGATGCCTTTTGTTAGTAAGGATTTCCAGAAAAATTCTAGGTCAAGTCTACCATGCGTTCAAAATATTCTCAATATCTACTTTGAAAAATGGATACTTGTCTCATATCCTTAGCCTTTCCTTGAAAATAAGGGTTTTTCCAGTGAAAGCCCACAGACCATGCCCGTCAGCTGTTCTTTGAAAAGATCAAAGTGGTTTCTGCAATTTTTGTACATTCAAAACATTAGCCTTTAATATTTCATGATGCTCTTTTCCACTTCAGCGTTTGATGCTTTGTCTAGCTTCAGACGAATAGTATTTTGCTTCTGTATCTTCAGTTACTTCATTCAGAATAAAAAATATATATATATTTTTTGAAATCTGCGTTTCCGTAGTCCGTAACCTTTCGGGATTTAGAGGATTAAGTCAGAAACATTCCTGCGAACATTACTGTCATGCCTGCAAGTCGCAATTCAATGTACATTCAAATGGGATTCAAGTAGTGTTTATGGTTTTGAGGTCAACCTGTAATGACGTGATTCCAAAGTCAGAAAAGAAAGGGTGGTTCACAACAATACAAAAACACCATGGGGCATGTTTTCGCTCCTGAAGTACAGCTGTTCTTTACTTACTCAGTGGTGCAATTTTCATAAATATCGCTCGACTTTTGATCTTGTCAGATGAAAACAAAGAAAAGAAAAAAAGAAAAAAAAATGCTGTGAAGCCAGTTTCAGATTCACCGGTAAGAGGAATGTCCAAATCAAAGTGGCCCAACAAGCAGCAAGCTAATTGGCGGTTAGTCAGTTTCTGCATTGGCATGGCAACACACAGTACCCGATCAAAAACAGCACTGTGGCTTCTTCACGATCTGTTTCTGCTACTGGGGCAAAAATAAACAAAAAATATTTGCCCCTACTATTTCCAAAATGTCAGGTACACTATATTAATTTCTTGTCTATAAAACTTTCATACAAAAAGCAATATCGCACTCGGTCATATACTGAATATCCAAATGGGATTTTATGAAACTACACTATTAAATTGCAATTGAATAGCTTTGGTTTATTTGTTTCACCATTTGTGAACTAAGTGAACTAAAATTAACTGCATGAACAAAGTTTTTTTTTGTACAAAGTTTGAGGAGAAATTTGAAAGGAGGAGGTTTGCTCTAGGTTTAAACTAATATCCTTTAATAATTAAAACTTGAGAAATTTCACACATGAAGTAGCTCGGATCGATTGTTCTTCAAACAGTGTTCAGTTACTTGGTGCTCATAACTTAACCCAGATAATTAATGATGTTTAAACACATTTAAGGAGTGATTAATAGGGTCATGCTCCCAAACTCATTTTCCGAATGGAATTACTGTGCACATGATTGATAAATAGCTTCTGATTCTACAGCTCTAGAAGAAGAAGAAAAAAACAAAAAAAAAAAAAAAAAAAAGACCGCAGAAAATGATCCGTTTCTCTGGATTTACTGTTTATAGGTATGCGTTTGAGGAACTTGATTTTTTTTTTTGTACAACACTTCCACAAAGAAACAAACAAAAAGTCCCTTTGAACATTTAACTGCAGAATATGACAGCAGTTCAAAATAAAAAAAAAAAAAAGATGCAGTGTTTTCAGACCCTGAATGACGCATAGCAAGCAAGCTCATTCACTTTTAAACAACATGATACTGATGTCTGAGCTTAGGAAGAGTAGAAAAGAGCAATCACTGTTTGATGGAATAACCCTGACATTTAAAATCACAGCTTTCACGCGTCTTGGCCTGCTTGCCACCGGTCTTTTACGTCATTCCTGGGTGACTTTCTTCCACTCCTGAGGCAAAAATTCAATCGTTTCAGCTTTGTTTGAAGGCTTGCGATTATTCGTCTTCCTCTTGATCACGTTCCAGAGGTTTTCAATGGGGTTCAGGTCTGGAGATTGGGCTGGCCATGACAGGGTCCTCCATCCACACCTTGATTAACCTGGCCCAATCCTCAGAGTAAGGGAACACTGTCAAAGCAGAAGGAAGCAAGTTTTCTTCCAGGATAACCTTGTAAATGGCTTGATTCATGCATTCAAAGAAAAATCTGCCCCATTCCAGCCTTCCTGACCTTGCAGAAGGAGCCCTAGATCACAGATTCTCCACCAAATTTCACAGTAGGTGTGGCTTGTTGGCCTCTCCAGGTCTCCATCTAACCATTAGATGACCAGGTGATGGGAAAAGGTTGAAAATTGTACTCAGACAAGTTGACCTTACTCCAATCCTCTATGGTCCAATCCTGGTGACCTTTAGCAAACCTTAGCCTGTCATCTTTGGTTCTCATTGATAAAAGGCTCCATACTAGTTTTGCATGACTTCAGCTGCACCTGCTGGACCCTGTTTCCAACCTTTCTTGCCGTGCACTTAAAACCCAAGCTCATTCGCCATTCAGTTTGTAGGTCACCTGATACCATCTTATGGTTGTGGAGTGACATTCCAAGGCGTTGATCATCCTGGTCAGTGGGGAGACATTTTCCCCTTCTGCCAGTCTGTAACTTTGTTGTCCCCAATGTATGCTGCTTGACCTTGTTCTTATGAACTGCCTTCTTTGAAATTTTGAAGATGCAAGCAGCTTGATGCTCACTGTATCCCTCTCCCAGCAAAGCCAGAATTTAACCCTCCCCCTCACTCGGAACTTTTCTTTTTTAGCTCTTATGGTGAATAGATATTTTTGTATTCCAATTTCAGGTGCTTACAATTTAAAGCACTACTACCACTATTCAGAATATCCATACTGGTCCTACTGCAAGAGGAAAGTGATGGCCACACCAGTTTAGGACTTTGAATATTACTTAAATTTAACGTTAAAATGTGAATGTGTTTAGCAAACAGCACACCTCGTCAGCGGTAGCAAACTCACCATCAAACATTAGCTAATAAACAGTGGCAAGACAAAATCAGCATTAGCAGGGTCATGGTTTTATTCAGGATGGGGGAAAAATGAAGTTCAGTGGTGGCTTTAAAAGGCAAATGAAAGTGATTGCAGTAAAAAAAAAAAATGCTACGGCAAACAAAGAGAAAGTGCAAATGCAGACAATGGATCTACAATGCACAAAGCATTTCGAAACTACACATATTACAGCGATTCAGGTCGGAGTAATTCCAGTTCAGCCGATCATTTAATCATACCATGAGAGCATGTGGGAACAGTAGCGAGCCTGGTGATAATTCATCAGGGTTTCTTCAGTCAGTATGTCAGGTAAATGGCCTAGGAAATCTTTTAAAGATTAGGAAAGGGACAGATGGATTATGAAGTGGATAATGGCTGTAAGAAAAAGAACGTGTACTGAAGATACCATGTACACCACGGTGATCTTTTTCTCCCTCATGGAAAGACCGAGGGACACAAGGAAAATGCGGCTCCTTTTTTCCTCTAACTCGAACACAAATGAAGACACGAAATCATGTCTCGGTTAAAAACCAGCTGAATTACAAACAGCAGCACATATAACTTGTCAACATACTTCGGGCTGCTTCCTGGTCTTTTAAGCAGTTTGAGACTTCTGTTCTCTGCTGTCAGTTTCAGAAACTAGCTAGCTAATGAAGCAACTGGTAAGGGTTGTTTTCCAGACTGTATGGTTTCTTACTCTTAACTATGTAACTTGTGCAAGCTTGTTTGCTAATGGTGAGAGTCTAAATAGCTTTAGTTGCTAATGTATTAGCTAGTCCTGCCCCTCCTCCAAAAGACCTGGAAGGGATAATATTAGCTACCGTTTGCACCACATACATAGCTAGACTAGTTATCATGTTGTCTAGACCAGTGGTTCTCCAAGAGGGGTCCAGGGAGGTCAGTGACTTTTTTTTTGGTTTGTTTTTTTTCTTCCAGTGGTGGAAACCACAATATCACAAATTTTTCACATTTAGGGGTCCATGTCAACTCTAAGCACCTAATGTGTTCTGTGAGTGGAAATTTCAGGAATAGAAAATTCTATGGCTGTTATGATATATTATTTATTTTAAATATTTAACATTTATTTTACACTTGAAATTGGTCCCTGGTTACCAAAAAAAACAAAAACAAAAAAAAAAAAAACCCACATTTTTAGCTTTGATTCTTCTCTCAACTATATCTACACAATTTTTTTTCTTTTACTGTTTGAATGACCTAATTTTTATGGAAAATTACAAAGATTAAGGTTACGATCATTAAGGCTTAATTAATAATAAAATCCAGCAGATCACCCTCACTTCCCCTTGTTGCTTGTCAATGCTTTTTTTATTTTACTTTCCTATTGCTGATGGACATTCATTTATTTTTATTCTACATGTTTCTGCATCAATACCTCTGGCTTCACTACACTGAGACAGTTCTGGAAACAACCTGACCTTCTGTGTCTAAGGCTGTGGGTGAGTCAACAGAAATATGTTGTCTATTCTACCTTCTGACACAGCAAGATGAATTAAATGCCTTTTATAGGCTGCAGTACTGTATCACTTCGTTTATCTGTTTATTTTTACACATTCAAATACGTACAATGCCTTTCTTAAGTATTAGGACAAATGCTTGCTCCATTACTATGGTCTACTATGGTCTTATTAACTTCAAAACAAAAGAGAAAAGCCAGCCTGGGGCAGGAATGATAACAGAAACTAACTTGTTTTGCAGATATTCCATAATGTTAAATGTAAACAGTTACATACATCAGGATGTGCTGGTAAGTCATCACAGGGCCGTCTTACACCATCCTGCTGCGAATCATTTTCCCATAAACAGCAATCCCCTGTTGTGTTTCGCTGTGCAGAAATTTAGGAATACGCTAATTCACAAAATGCTCATTTAAACAAAACAAATCAAATCTCTTCGGTCTCCTGTCAAATGGACGTTTTAAGAAATAAAAGGTAATCAATAGGCACTTTGCCCTTATCCAAGCTCTTCAAAACGAATGCAAGGAGAATGGAGCACAGAGAAACCTGGGGTGTTTCCCTGCAGTTAAATGGCTGATAAATGCATTTCAGTATTGATCTATTGCACGCTCACCTCAGGCAAGCCAGTGCCACTGATGCGCTCCGGGTCCTCTGGGAAATATGAGACAGCGTGGGACGCTCCTGACAGAGGCCTTCGGCTCTGGAGACGTTGGTGAGACGGGTCGCCTACCTAAACTCACCAAGAAGTAAAAGATCAAAATGGGTCAGTCAAACTTTTGCTCATGTGCCAGGTACTTTGAGGTCATTGATCCTGGGCCTTGATCCCAGACACGGTGTCCAACTCTGCCAGGTTTGCCCCCCCTCCTTTGTTTTGGTGCCAGGCTGAGAAACTGGAAGCCCTCAGGAATGCTTTATAATAAGCAGGTAGAGGAGATTGTATTATGAGATCTGAGATGTGATGGACCGAAAGTGATTATCCTGCTCTCAAACCAGGGGGAGAGGCGAGCAGAAATTAAGTTAGGTTTAATTACCTTGGTTTTATTCTCCGCTAACCTTGAGAAGGGGGAGGGCTCCGTAGGCTGCTTAAGGCGATTAAGTAATAAGTTCTCGCCACGTACTTTGTAATGTATTTCTGATATGGGTCATGTCCTTCAGATTCAATAAAAAAAGAAAACACGCTGACAAAAAAAAAAAAAAAATACAAAAAAAATCATCTTTGGACATTTAAGGGAATTTAAGAGTCTGAAAGGTTAAGGACTGGTCTCCGTTATGCGCTCCTAATTCCAACTATGAGATTGACTTGAATTGACATTTCATAAGACTTAGTGTCGAGGATGTCAGAGTGTGTTTAAAATTTGCCCGACACTGATTGTGATGGACTCAATTACCATTGTTCATCTAAACTACTCTACCCAGCTATATTACAGTATCTTGGACCTCGAATTAAATCAAATCAAACTGAAGTGATTGAACATTATTCAGGAATAGCTATTTGGAGCAGTAAATAGATAGTGTGTGGAAATGCTGTTGCATCACCAATACAGTACAATACAAGCATGGAACCCAAATGTGACTTCAGTTTAGAAATGTGAATAAAAGATCTTACAACCTATGCACAAAAAGACCTGCATTTCCACACGGTTACCACCACTTTGAACTGACTTACGTTATACTGTATGCAGGCTGGGTTTTTTTCCATGACTTTTGCTTCATGATTTACTGCCCTCTCTTTCCAAAAGCCTGAGAAATGAAGCGTCAGATTGTACGCTTCCAGCCCGGACTGCTTTGACTCAATCATAGTGTGTTGCTATAAAGAGTCACGCTCATTGCAAGAACAGTATTTTTTTGGGGGGGGGAAATACTGAAAGTAGTTTCAAGCTCCGCTTCAGAGACTGCTGCGCCTGGTGTTAATGGATGATGATCCATTTAAGCAACAGCAGAGTGTCTAGCTTGCAGTTCATAACAAAAATCAATGGTAGACCGGTGCACTTGGAGCACTCACGGGTCACGTTACAGAATGCTCCTTCAGCCATGATTCAAGGCAGTGTATTTTTTTTTTTCCCCTGTGCGAGCTGGAGAATTAATACGTATACAAAAAACTTCAACAGAACGCAAATTTGTTTCATGCGTTTAGAGATAATATTTAGATGCATATCATTCGAGACGTGGTAAACGGGGAAAAAAAAAAAAGGATTTGTAAAAGGCACATAAATCTGCTTCTGCATCTTGGGGGGGGGGGAGAAAAAAAAAAGTTCCTCCTCTGAAGTAAATACTTTCAAATTATGTGATTTCGAAGGCCAAGACAAAGCAGCCTCATAAAACTATCCATTTCAATCCTTGACAGAGTGCATTCGCATTTTCATGCAGCATTCTCTCAAAGAGAAAAAAACCAAACAAACCCCCCCCCCACAAATAAACAGTGCTGCTGAAATCCAAGATAAATGGGAGTGTATTTCTTATTAGAAATGTCTGTGCTCCTCATCCATGAAGTAGGATGTGAAGTGAGTGGCTTAAAAAAAAAAAAAAAAAAAAAAAAAAAAAAAAAAAAAAAAAAAAAAAAAAAAAAAAAAAAAAAATCAGAAAATATATGTGACCAAGCCTCAACAAAAACTTTTCAGCAGTTGGGTCCATTCAAAAGCTGTGTTTTGCTTTGCTGATGGGAAATCCTTTGTAATGGTAGGACAATAATTGCACTTTGTTACTTTGACACAAAAAAAAAAACCTCCACTTTTTAACATCAGATTTTTCTTCACAGGTAACTGACGACAATTTTTATTTTATTTATTTATTTATTTAAATCATGGCTAAGACTTCTTTTTTTTTTGGAATATCGCTACCATCAAAAACAGCGATTCCATACTCGGTGAAGAGGATTCTGGGAAAGGGTGAGCCGGTCCCTTTAGGTGTGAGCTACATTATAGTCAGTTTAGTTAAGAGTGAACTAATTTTGGAGAAATACGGGATAATTATTCCCAAATCCCTGCCTCACCTTTTAAACCTGCGCACTCTCTCTTGACGTGAAAACTACCAGTCGTTTAACCCCCTGTCTGGTGGTGGGTGAATGCAGTGTAGATAGCTTCTGCCAGCAAGGGCTGATCTTTTTGCTTTGAGTGAACAAACACTAGCGTTTAATTTACTTCCACAAGAAAGCGCTCTGGATATTACACACAGCGAGTGTTTACTGAACTCCACAGGTTTCCCACTGAGTGCTCTAAATGCGAGTTTTCCAGATCATATAAGGTCAAATTTATATTATGAAAGTATACACCCATGCTCTACTGGGAGTTTACGGCAATAAACTTTCTATTCTATTCTTCCTTATAAGAATTGAGACTGGAAGCAAAAAGAGAAATAAAAACCCAAAATATAAAGGCGTATTTCACTCCATCTCTGTCTGCTTGTACATCCATCTAGCCATCATAGTATATCCATCTGTCTGTATATCTATCTGCAAACCCATCAACCTCTCCATCAATCAATCCTGAAGAGATAGTCATTTCTGCCATCCATCCTTTTGTATGTCTGCTTGTATGCCCATCTGTCCACCAATCTCTACAGATCTGTCCATCCTTCCATCCAACCATATGTCTGCTCGTCTGTCCATCCATCTCAATATCTGTCCTTCCAACCATCCATGCATATATCTGCTTGTCAATCCATCTATCTGTCTACACATAGTGATCCCACACCATATTGCGCCTCAAATTTTGTGCCTTCACTGTATCGCAGGTTTTTATTTAAATTGCTCCAATTATAGATGGTGGCTTTTCCGCTGGTTCACGGCCTTTTTCCTGGTACAGTACATGCTTCCTCATTTGCCATTGGCCGATGGCTAATTGGCTAACCAATCAGAGTGCGCGGCTAATTAGAGTATCCCAGGGTGCTGACTAACTAAGCGAAGAGCATCGTTCCAGTTTGTGTTAGCCAGCATCTCACGTCTCGCTCATTAAGCATAGTGTTTCGCTGAGCTTTTTGTGGGTAGTAAAGCCCTCTCTGCTTTCTACTTCTTCCGGCGGAAGATGCTAACAATCGCTGGTGGAAGATGCTAACAATCGGCGAAAAGGTAAAACTTTTGGACTTGTTAAAGGACAGGACCGCCTGCGCCGCTCTAGGACACCATTATGGCATCAACGAGTCTACGGTTCACTACATAAACAAGGCTGAAAAGATCAGAGCTACAGCCGCAGTGTCTTATAACCAGGGCACCAAACGAGTCGTAAGCGGGCGGAATAAGGCTGTGGTCCGGCTGCAATCTGCTTTAGAACTCTGGACTGAGGACTGCCGGAAGAACATCATCCGCGTGGACACCCCATATAATCCAAGAGAAGGCCAAGCAGCTTCGTGAAAATGTTTGAAGATGGCGGGGCTGAGCTGGAGGACGAACCTCAACCTGGAACTTCTGTGGATTTCCCCTGCAAGAAAGTGACTTTGCTGCCAGCAAGGGCTGGTGTGAAAAATTCAAGAGGCAATTCAACTTGGCCAGCGTGAGTCTCCATGGAGAGCCTGGCTCCGCGGACAAAGCCGCAGCAGAAATTTATGTTGGCGACACCTTCAAGAACATCAAAGAAGGCAGATATCGGCCGGAGCAGGTGTTCAATATGGACGAGATGGCCCTATTCTGGAAGTGGACACCATCTCGTACCTTCATCATGAAGGAGGAGGCAAGAGCCCCGGGCTTTAAGGCTCATAAAGACCACGTCACGCTAATCATGTGTGGAAATGCTGCAGGCTTTTTTGCTCAAGCCTGGGCTCATCTACAAGTCCAAAAACCCCGGGCCCTGAAAAACAAAAATAAGAACCTGCTGCCTGTCTACTGGATGCACAACCCGAAGGCCTGGATTACAAAACTCTTGACGGTTGATTGGTTTCACCAATATTTCATCCCGGAGGTAAAGATCTATCTGGCAGAAAGGGGCCTTGAGTTCAAAGTACTTTTACTGCTGAACAATGCCGAAGGTCATACCATGGATCTTTCCTTCCAAGGGGTGAAAGAGTTCTGGCAAACATGACGCCACTGATTCAGCCAATGGATCAAGGGGTTATCTGGGCCTTCAAGGCACTGTACACCAAGAACGCCCTGCAACACATGGTTGATGCCATGGAAATAGATGAAGAGTTCTCGCTGAAGGACTACTAGGAAAATTACACCATCGCATCGTGCCTGGTGACTGTACAGAGAGCACTGAAGACATGAAGGAGACAGTCAATGCCTGCTGGAAGAGATTGTGGCCAGAAGTGGTCAGTGGATACGAGGGCTTTTCTGCCAAAGAAATTAATCACGCTGCGGTTGATAAGGCAGTTAGGTTGGCAAAACGGCTAGGAGAAGGCTTTGATGACATGACTTCTGATGACATTGTTGACCAAGTTAGTGAGCGAGGAAGAGAAAGAACAAGAGGAGGATCAAGCACACAAAGAAGAACAAGGCCTAACTCTCGAGCGCCTTGCCACCATTTTACGGTTAGCTAAAGAGCTTCAGTCATTGGTTGAAGAATGGGACCCACAAATTATTCGCTCTTTGCAGTTCAGAAATGGTCTTGATGGCGCCACGGAAGTGTATGAAAACCCGCCAACTCAAATGGGGGGGCGCAAAAAAACAAACAAAAAAAAAACAGCTACAGCTGCTGCCTATCACGATGTTCTTTACCAGGAAACAATGTTTTATTCTATATATTTTTTTGGAAATAAAACTCCTCAATGATCTACAATAATTTTTGTTCATATACTGTGTCAACTGTGTTTACTGTACATACAGTACATAATTTAAATGAATCTTACCCAATATCTAAGAATATAGAGGGTTTATGCTGTATAGCTGAGCAGGTAATTGTTATAAGAGTGTGGGCGGGTTTATAAAGGCTTAAAATATTAAAAAAAAAATTACATGGTTGCTACTTCGCGGATTTTCACTTTTCGCAGCGGGTTCTGGAACCTAACTCCCACGATAAGCGAGGGATCACTGTATATATTTATATTATATTATATATTTGTTTGTCCATCCACCCATCTGCACAGACATCTGTCCTTCCATCCATTTGTATGTCTGCTTATCTGTCTGTATAGGTCTGGCCATCCATTTACCTACCTGTCTATTTGTCCATTCATCCATCCATAACTCAATGTCTGTTTATGCAATAACTCTGAATATCCATCTAAAACCACCATTCTCTGTCCATCCATCCAGTCATAAATCCATTTGTCAATCTATCTGTCCGTCCATCCAGCCATCTTTAAATTGCATGACCTAATTTTGAACAAGGAGTACAGGTCATAAATCATGCGTTTTACATTTGGCGGATGCTCTGAGGAAGCGGAGGAAGGAAGCAGAGTGCACCAGTGTGTGTTTAGAGCATTACAGAAGGAACCCATCTCGCTAATGCTCACAGCTGTTCTCGACCAGTGAGCCTTCATAAGCATCCATCCATCAAGCCTTGACTAGCTGATGATCAAAGTTTATTTCCTTTTTTTTTTTTGAAACACTTCATATTCCGTTAAATCTTTTGCATGTAAAGAAAAATAGTGAGTATCATTTATAGTTTTTTCTTTTTTTTTTTTAATGAAATTCAGCAATGCATATCAGGATAACCAAAGTGTCCAAGTTGTTGTTTTTGTTGAATTATTCTCCTTGGAATTTTGTGCTTTACTTATTTATTTGCGATTGCTGTCTGTGATGTGATCTGTACATGCTGACGAGGAGATTAATTTCTTTTGTCACAAACACAACTTCACCTCATTATTCATATTCAGGTTCAGACACGTTTCCATATTAAGAATGATCTGCTGCAACACCATGTTTATTTCAGAATTGGACAGCTAAACAGAGACTGCTCCTGCTAACACACTACACTACTAAAAGATGTATTTCTTTACTTAAACACACACACACAAAAAAACCCACTAATGGGTTAAGGCGAACTGATTCACCTTGACGTGTGAGGAAGCAATGTGTGACTAGTGGTGAAGTTTGTCCTCCTCCCTTCTCCCTCATTAAGTCAGATGCTTGGACAGTCAGTGGTCCAGCATATCAATAATTAATTGGCATGCATATTCAGTGAAGGAGTTTTGGACAGCTGCACAGGGACTACAGACAGGGGCCGAGCAAAAAAAAAAAAAAAAAAAAAAAAAAAAGATCACCTGCCGCTCAGGCTAGGCATAACCCTTTTGCCCTCCATGTCTGCTTCTCAGCTTTGGTAATCCTTCATCCATCCCTTATAAAATACCACCTGATCTGAGGCTGCTATAAAATGTTAGCGGGTTGCTCAAGATCATCCCTGCCGTGTTTCTAGCTGATGCATGCTGTAGGGCTTGGAGCTGTAGGTCAGAATTAATTGTAAGGCACCTGCATGTTCGGATTCTTCTGAGGTTCATGCTGCATGCCAACGTGCCATGTG
Organism: Chrysichthys cranchii; assembly: GCA_030068335.1. Taxonomy (NCBI): domain Eukaryota; kingdom Metazoa; phylum Chordata; class Actinopteri; order Siluriformes; family Claroteidae; genus Chrysichthys; species Chrysichthys cranchii. The sequence goes on along the minus strand of JAQMCW010000037.1, from coordinate 22,667,538 downwards.
ATCAAATCAGCTCATTTGCAAACAATGAGGTTCAGTCCACCAAAAGCATTTTTTAATAAAATTATTATTTTGCAGTTTTCCAAACTAAATTTCTTTCAACCGCCAGGAATTTTTCCACAAACAATCATATGTAACTTGGGTCTGAGATTTGCTTAAAGAACTTGTAATGAATATGGTCTTGCTGATATATATTTAAGTAAGGAATCAGTAAACACTACAGGAAAAATACTCCACATGAAGTGGAGTTACAGTTGCCACCAGGAAGTGGAGGTTTTCCAATAACACCACAGCCCAAAGTCTTCTATTCCTCATATACCACTGAGGTTTGCCAAGAAATACATTTTTTCCCCCATTTATCAGTGAACCACAGGTTGCACTTTAACTTTTTTTTTTTATAGTCACATTGAATCTTAAGGAATGTGTGTGAAAAGTTCCTGTAAACTCTTACACTGCAGCAGCTATGACCAACCCTTCCTTCACCAGCCTCTTTAATTAAATGTGGAACAAAAAACCCAAAAAAAACCCACCCACATACCAAGATGCTGTACAGCACAATGTCCTATCCTGATGACGGTTGGAAAACTGACAGTTACACACACCAGAGACTCCTTCCTGGACACATCAATGATAAATAGCAATGCGTTTTCAACCTCTTTATTATTCGCCTTAGACTGTAGAACCTATCTGCCCTGTCAAAAAGTGGTTACCATAGAAATGATAATGGATTAGAATGAGCATGTTTCTATAAACCTACAAACCCCCCCCTCCGTACAATTTTAATCAGCATTAACGTCTCGTTCAAGAAGCCAGGACTGGCAGGGATTTGCACTCAGAAGCAGTGGGCTGAACCAAAGTGAACCTTAACATCTGGGTTTTTTTTTTTAATAATTATTAATGATCATTTTTATTTAAAGTGTTTCAAGCATTTAGAAGATGCCGACTGTGTGTATGCCGTTCACCCCACCCCCTAACACGAGGCCCTTTTACTTCTCCCTTCATTGCTTTCTCTACAACAAAAGTCAGAGCTGGCCAGTTTTGAAATGCTAGTCCTCTACTCGCACTCCTTACAAACAATGACAAAGAGGCCATTCCACAAATGCAGGTTGTTTCACAGCTGTGCAGGAGCACTCGGGGCAGATGGCGAGAGCTTTCACAAGTTGCTTTGTTCACTGTTCAGTCGCACATTAGGCTTTTTTTTCCCCCGCAGTGTTGAGGGGACAAAAACGCACCTCTGGAGATGGTCATACTCTGTTAGGTCCTTGTGCCATACACACAAGTACCATTGTGTAAAGGCATCTTGGTACATCTGGGCTCATGTTCATAGCTGGCTCATACTGGATTATAGGTGGATGCCTGCACATGTTAACACAGGCAGGGGAGCACCTGCCAACTCTTTAAGACACTTTGTTCCTTTGCACTACAATCAAAGGCATCAATAATCAAAGCGTCATGAACTCCATGGGAAATAATGAAGGCCTCTCCCTCGATATTTTTCTCCTTTACATAACGGTATGCTGCATTGCTCCAGCGCGCAAGTCAAAACTAAAGCTGAAATCGAGTTTGAGACTGATTACTTTGGTAATAATGTTTTCTTGTTCAAACCGCTACTTTCAGCTGGGCTTGTTTTCAGTCAGGCCCTGTGCGTTCTTCTGATGCCTGGTATTTCCCCAATAGTTGAAATTACCTCGCGAATTTCATAACTTATAGTCTATTCACTTAGCGGACCTTATGGCTTTTAATAAATTCATATCTAGTGGTTTGCAAACATGTATTCAGCGGATGACCACCTCTATTTAATTAATTAATTAATTAATTAATTAATGTGCGTATGCAGATAGTTTTTGATGTCTATATTTTTTTATATAGCTTAATATTTCCCAATGCATTACATTACTGCCATTTGGCAGATGCCCTTATCCAGAGTGACTTACATTTTTTTTTTATCTCATTTATACAACTGAGCAGTTGAGGTTAAGGGCCTTGTTTAAGAGCCCAACAGTGGCAGCTTGGCGGTGCTTGGATTTGAACTCCCGACCTTCCGATCAGTAGTCCAACATCTTAACCCCCTGAGCTACCCCCTGCCCAATAGATACACACACACACACACACACACACACACACACATTCATTAGATCTGTCTGAGACATATGCATGAATCAGAATTTGATTTAAAAAAAAATAAAAAATACCCTGACAAAAATAGCTACATTCATGCTGTGATTAAAAATGACATTTAAACTCATACAAAAAAAAATTCTAAACCTGTATGAATTGGAGTTAAATACCACAAAACTACTCCAGCTCTCATCACTGTAAGCAAAGCGACACATCTTAGGAGACCTGCGGCGCAAGAGAGACCTCTGCTGGTGTAGGATACAGTGTCCAGCCCTTAACATACACTGTAAAATTACACCGTCACCCACCTTTACACATTATATTTATTTAGTTAATAATGTGGTGAAATCTTAATTAAAACAAACAAACAAAAAAAAACCCCAAGACATTGATAGTATTGTTGTAATATGAACTTAGACTAGCTCAGTGATTTGTATAAATAACTCCTATGTCCTGCTGTGAGCTGTAAATATGTTTGGTCCCCCCCCCCACCCTCCTGATTAACGGTTCAAACAATAAGTCTATAAAGCACTTTATCCACCCCCAAACACACACACACACACACATACACGCACGCGCATAAAGC
>JAQMCW010000037.1:22618555-22661403 GCA_030068335.1 Chrysichthys cranchii | reverse complement strand
GCGAAGCGAAAATAAACCTAAATAAAAAATAAGCGGAAAGACTTTGAAAATATCGAACATGTGTCACATACTTAGGAAGGCCTTATGAGAAAATACGAGGCAGGCAAGGTCACTCATCGTGATGGTTTCCAAAAAAAAAATATGGTCCAAAGAGGGCTGGGGTCACATAGACCCCATGGTACCAGAGCAGGGTTTAAAAAAAAAAAAAAAAAAAGCACACCATGTTTTAAATCCTAAAAAAACTAACATGCTTTACCTTTTCTTCTGATAAACCCATCATGGAATATGGTGTGCTCTTGCATTTTAAGACTCGCTAATAATGTCTTTTTGAATCGTTCAGCATTTTGTAGGGTTACAACAGGGAATTTGAACGAACTGGCGTTTTTATATAGTTGGTTGGTTACATAAGAATTATCCACGTAATCTCAGCATCTGAGATATCATCTCAGCTTCTCACGTTAGGATCCCGATATTTTTATACGTTTATGCTCGTTAAAAGGTGTTGAAACTTCCACCCCAGTCGCAAGTGTCTTGCTGACTGGACCAGGTTTACTTCTAGGTTTGCCTTGTATTTGGCTTCATCCGCTTTCATTCCTCACTCCTGGCTAGTTTCCCAGTCCCCCAGTTCATGCTGAGGAAAAGCATCCTCACAAGAAGATGATGATGCTTCACTCTAGGCATGGGGTTTTCATGGTATTGCGTTTCTGCCAAACACAACACCTTGTACCTGGGCCAGAAAGTTCAAGTTTGGTCTCTTTAAGCCGGAAAATCTTTTCTGTATATTTGCCGGGTCTCTACCATGCCTTTTGGCAAAAAAACATATATTCCCTAAAGCTCACGTTTGTGGAGGGTCAGGGCTGGGGATGTCCCACCTGCAGCTCCTCCCACCTGACCTGTGGATGTCTCCAGCTTCATCAGAGTTGCCCTCAGCCTCTTTGCAGCTCTTCGTATTCATGCTCTTCATACCCAGTCACTAAATCTGCACAGAAAGCCACCTCTAGGAAGCATCATGGTGCTCGACGAGATTTTTTTTTTTTTTATCACCAAACTTTCCAGAATAGATCTTTTGTCATACTTGGTTTTTTTTCTGCAAATCACACTGATTTTCCCCTCTCATCTTCATATTGTGGGATACTTTAAAACATCAAATTTCCATCGAGTCCTTTTTATTCCTCTGTTTTAACAGTTCAAAATGCAAAACGGTTAAAGGGGGGAATACTTAAGCGAGTCACTTAATATACAGGAATAAAAACGACGCTAAAAGCAGCGCCCATGTTGACCCAGCGATTATGCTTTGAGAACAAGAGTCCGGGTGGAATCGGATCATCCGAAACCTGTTTTGTTCGTATATAACGTCTTTTATTAAACTGAATTGCAGCACCACAACCCTTTTTATTCTCGAGAAAAAGAACTTTTCGACCGTTCTCTGAACCCCGCAGCGCAGGTGCTTGCGATCAGGCTCATCCTGACAGCCATCATATGACCTCATGGCTGAGTCGGTGACTCGTACGACTGGTGGTGGGCCTGACCTGTGACTTGTAGTGTCAAAGCTACAAGCAGAGTAAAATGAAATCAGAGAAAACACCAAGCCCAAGCATGAACTTGATAAATGTTGCGCTCACAAGGGAAAACCTTGAAACGAGACGATTGGCTTGACGGATCGAAAAAAAAAAAAAAAAAGAGAAGGGATTTATCTAGCGTGTGGCTGCTATGGAGCTTGAGCGCCCTTTGGCTTTGAATAGAGGCCTCAATCGTATCAGAGTGCACGAACTGGCCACCGTACACGCTGTGTCATACCCGAAAGTATTTCCTTCATTTGTGCTCGGGCGTATTGGAAACATGCTTTTAAAGGAGTTCACACCAACGCTTGAGTTCATGCTCTTTTGCATTGTAATGCTTGTGCGAGATGTATCTCCTGTTCCAAAACGTGCCAAGGAATCTGCTAATCGAACATCCTAAAAGCGATTCGGTACTTTGTCCGTCCCCCGCATAACCCTAAGCAGAGGTTTTTCTTTCTGATTGTTTTTAAGGCGATCGTCATGTCATGAGGTTCTAAGTTTAACGCCACTTGTTTTCAGCACAGCAACGTAAAGGAAACGCACGAAGTCTTAATGAACGATGACTGAAGCCCACTGCTGTTCTTCCTGACTTAAGAAAGTGCGTTTTGGCTGTCGGAGTAAATAGAGTGCGCAAACAGGATAAGACCTGACAGAGTGTGATAAATCTCATGTGAATTAATTCTTCTTTTTTTTTTTTTTTTTTTTTTATTAACAACACTGACAGTCTCTGACTGTAATACAGGCTATAATTCAAACAATAGATTTGTCGTAACATGCCTTGTTTTAATACGGCTTCCTGTCTATAGTAACACCAAATTCACTTGTATGGCAGAAGATCTCCGTAAACTAAGCCTCATAAAGGGGTTTTTATTTAACAAAACGGCATATATACACATCGATGGTGATGTGTGATGACTGTAAAGAGATGTTTGTTTACCATATGTGGAAAGCGTCCCGGGTGTCAGCACTTTGTAACAATCATCATAGTAATCTGGTTGGTAGTGTAATTTCTAGTTTCTTAGCTGTGTTTTTATTTATTTATTTATTTTTTTTCAGCACTTTTCTTCACTCACTCACTGTTTCTGTCTATTTGTCTGGTACAAATTTTGCAATCAATTTTTAACCCACTTCCCATTAACCTATTGACTTGAAACTTGGTAGACATGTTCTACTCCGATGACGATGCATTTTAAGCAAAAACATTTTTGGAAAAATTCAAATGTAAAAAAACCGTTAAATGTCTACTCGTGAGCCTTAAGTGATAGAGAAAAATAAAGTATGCAGTCGGATAGAGTTGAGGATGCAGATTACGAATGTGAAAAAAATATTCAAACAAAAAGTGTGAATATAATTAGCATGGGAAGTCATTAAAATATCGGTATATGTCCAAGTGTTATTAAAAACTTTACAAAAAAATTGATTACAAGAAGCTGGGCTGTAACTTTCATTACCCAGTGAGGAAAGTGTTGTTTTCAAATTTCATGAAAATGAAATTTTTATGAAGATTTTTTCTTCTTCTTAGCTTCAGGATTTGGACGCTTTTGAAGGAAAGGACTGTTTATGTCTGGTTTAGCGAATAAGATAACAGGAACTAACTTGTCTCAAAGGCGTTCTGCAACGTTGAACGAAAGTATAAACACCCCCCCCTCCTCTTTTTAAAGTTCTTTACTCATGCCATAAATTGTTCTAACATTGTTGTCAAGCATCAGCGGCAGTGATTGTAGGTAAAGGTGATCTTTGAACAACAATCCTTGCACAGCTCGTCGGAGCGTTCCTGTTGGACTTGGCGTCCATGAAGGAGAAAAAAAGAAGAAAGGATTCTTTCACTGTGAAGCGAACATCCTTTCGCTGAATGCTGGTGAACATATAGGCGCTGACCCAGAAGTGAAAGGAGTGCTTAGTCACATCACTAAAAGTAGAACAATATACCAACATTCAGTAATGTTTTCAGCAGTGTTTTTGTAAGAGAAGTCTTTCTAGGTCAAATGATGACTGAAGAATGGGCCAAAAACAGCAACTGCAAAAAAAAAAAAAGAAAGAAAGAAAAGAAATGGCTTAGCGTTTCAAGATCTTGAGTTATAGCCGCGGCACTGACTTGAGCTTTGGTCTGTAACCAGGACCCTGTTTAAAGCAGATTTTTTTTTTCTCCTTATAATCGTTTCAAAGATCCTCGGGTTTGTTCCGGGCTCATAAATGAAAAGCTGGTTTGTTATACAGTTGAACAGAATTCCAAAAAAACAAAACAAAACAAAAAAAAACGTCTTCATCGAATTGCAGTTGTAGTTGGTACGGTCGTGTTTCGCGTGCACTTGCGTCAGGTTCAAGCACGTACGCTACTAGATGGTGCGTCTGTGCACCTGGCTGTACAGTTGTCAATAACCATATCTATAAACATGTTATGTATTATGGAAATGTTTTGGCTTCTCTGTGTGCTGATGGAGCCGAACCCCCCAACTTCCTGTGGTGGGAGCAGAGAGGAAGCTGTGTTTGTGTGTGTGTGTGTGTGTGCCTCTCACTCGTGCTCGCACCGAGGACCTGCCATCGTGGGGCCAGAGTACGGGGGGCGGCGGATGAAGCCGGGGGACACGCTGCCGTCCCTTAAACAACACGCTAACTGCTTTTTCCCTTCTTCATGGCCTTGGACTTGTGTTTCCTCTCCGCTCACCAAATACGCAGATACATCCGGCATGTGTTTCTCATGCGAGCATGTGATCCGCTGTGTTGTGTTGTTTACCGTTTTGCCTACCAGTGCATCCCTAATCAAAAAAAGAGAGCTGGGAATTGAATAAGCCACGTGCCGAATTCTTGGGCCTTCATGTGCTGAATTGATTACTTCTTGAGTTTTACATAATCTCACCTACATCATTTTAATGTTTTGCTGTCTTTTGTTTTCCTTTTCAGAAGAATAGAACGCTAGTAATGACTAGCATGCCGACTGAGTAAGTATGTCCAGCTAGCTACCAATCTGTCACGTGATATTTGAAGCATTGTGAATTGGATCCATTAATGAAGTCTGTCTCACTGCCTGGTTGAATTCTCGACTCAGGAAGTAGCCGGGTTTCCATTCTGTGCCGTATTTTAAAAATTTGGACAAAACAAAGACAATTGCGAATGCTCAGTGTTTCCGTTGAGTGATGTTATGAGGTTAAAGCTGGGGTTTCTCCTCGCTATAGCCTGTACACGGCACACGTGTTTTGAAAACAAATGCAGCGTGCCCATTTGCTCTTCATGTCACATCATGTGACGTACACGCAGTAAAAGTGTTTCGCGTTCAATTTTAACGAATCGTTTGAAAAACCACCTCGTGAATTTAAAAACCGTTTTTTGCCATATTTAAATTGCTGGGGTTTTTTTTTATTCCCGTGTTTCCGTTACTTGTTTTTTTGTTTGTTTTTTGGGGGGTTTTTTTTGGTCCTTAAGCACGTTAATGGGAACACGGGCATAGTTCGAGATCTCTAATTCCTCCTTAACTAGGTTAATGGAAACATGGCTACGGTGGATTAATTTCCTTTAACAGCAGCTCTGACGTTAGCTCTGCCTACAGTTTAAATGATGGTTGTGTATTAACCCTTTATCAGGCGAAGAACCGTATTGGTGACTTCAACAGTCATGAAACATGGCCTCCTCATCCCTCTCTGTGAGGTCGCAGGGCCACGTGGGTTTCTCCCATCCTAAATAAATGGGTTTTTTGGGGGGTTTTTTTTAAACTTTTTTTATGTATACATTTACACTTTTTGGAAAAATTTTACCTTACACCCGCCATATATGGTAACTCTATTGACCACTGATTTCCAACATCAAAGATTTTACGCAATATACAGTCTTGTAATATCCTCCAGTAACACTCTAAACATGTGAACTTCCAAGTATTTAGAGTGTTAGCTCTTTGTAACTGTTATATTTTTTATTTTTTTATTCCACTACTTGTTTTGGCACGTTGTTGTTTTCTTTTTCTCGATTTCCGTTGTTCAACTGAGTCAACGTCCCCTGAAACGAGGAGATTCGTGAGTTTGTCTCACAACCTCATTTGTAAATCAGCTAACCCGCTTCACGGTTGTTCCATAACATTAAGCGTCCTGATAAATGGTTAAAAAGCATGACTTGTCGTCGATTAATAAACAATTGGAAGATAGCTGTAGAGCAGGAAGCGACATGCTTCGGGACGTGCTGTTGGAGGAAACTAATCCGGCTCTTTGTGTGTAAAAGTATAGTGAGACGTATTCTTTCGTCACACTAACCCCAAGCACGATCTGTCTTGTTAGGAAACAGCAGATGGTCGTACAGGTGGTGAACTCTCTGGGAGGCTTCACACTGGTTGACACGGTGTGCGAGAGCACGACGCACGTGGTGTCCGGGAGTCCACGACGCACCCTCAATATCCTACTGGGCATCGCACGGGGATGCTGGATTCTCTCCTTTGAATGGGTGTGAACATCAACCTCCATGTTTTACATTGTAGATTTTACATGTATGCTTTAGGAGTGTTGGGAGTTTTCCTCATGACGTTTCCACGTTTTGAGAGGAAAGCATCTTGCCTGTTAAAAATACTATAAATGAAGAAGCCAGGCAGGCGTAGAACTCCATTCTGCTCGCCCCGGGTGTAAAGAGTGGTTATTTGAGTTACCATAGACTTCCTGCCACTTGAAAGCAGTCTGGCCATTTTCCTTTGACCTCTCTGATCTCGAAACTCTCTAAACTCTAGAGGCTGTGTGGAAATCCCAAGAGATCAGCAGTTTTTGAAATGCGCACATTTCCCAAACACATGATTTTTGTTCTTATGATGTTTGCCTGTGACGGTTCAGGAGCAGAATTTTGCGCGACAGGTTGCTTTTCTGCACCTCTTCCAAACAGCTTGTGGGCAAAGAGGCTGGTATCTAATAGTTGATTTTAAAACTTGCTAAACCCGATGTGGAAACAGATCCTTACCTCTGTTGTCATTCTTATGGAAGTTGCTTTAAAATATATTCTTACCTTTTGAAGAAAATTGTAAGCAACTTTAAAAAAAAAAAACACAAAAATGTGGATTTTCTCACAGATCTTGTGGTGTCTGGAGCACCGGCAGTGGGTTCCAGAAGAGCCGTATGAACTGTCTGATCACTTTCCTGCCGCACCGGTAAGCTGAATCAAAATTTATTTCCAGTACTCACATATATTTCATTCCATATTACTTAATCATAGAGCTAAAGTGTGCTTTGTTTACTGGTATATACGTTCATTAGTACATTAGTCTGCTATTGTATTCCAGCTTGCAATGTAACGTTTATGCCGTCACGTAAGCACTCACTGTGTTATTAGGGACACCCACACACCTGCTTGTTCATACAATCATCCAGTCAGGTGGTCTTAGCGCAGTGCAGTGCATTGCATGAAGACATGCAGATACAAATGAAGGGCTTCAATTCTTGTTCACATCAAACATTAAACTGGGAGGGGGGGAAGGCTCATAAAAACTGGACGAATGAAAGTTTTCCACTCTTCAGCTGTCCACTGTCTCTGAGCCTGCGCCCACTGTAGCCTCAGATTCTTCTTCTTGGAACGTGATGTGATCTTCTGCTGTTGTCACCAGTCTGCCTCCGGATTCTGCGATGCTTTTCTGCCCATCAAGGTTGCAAAGCATGATAATTTGAGTTAAAGTAACCTTCCAGTCGCTTATCCGAGGGATGTTTGCCCCTAGAGCTGCCTCTCACTGGATGTTTTTAACTACAAACTGTTGTGCGTCAAAATATCCCAAGAGACCAGCAGTTTCTAAGATACATCAACCAGCCCATCTGGCACCAAAAACTCTGCAATGGTCGCTCATGTGAAACTACATGACATTAACTGAGACCCTTGAGCTTCTGATTTCATGCACGGAGCTGTGGCTAAACAACAGGCTGATTGAGTAATTGCACCAACCATGCATATAGGTGTTCCTAATAAAGTGGCGGACTGTTCCCAGTGGAAGACAATTTCGATTTGACCCAGAAAAAAAAAACTTGCTTTTGATGAGTAAATATTAACCTGGATAGGTTCAAAATTGATCAGTGCAGCACTCCGTCTTTCGTCATAAAATCTATCTTTGAAGACTTCTTTAAATCCCCCAAAGGATGTAAAAATGGTGCGGCATTAAAAAGTACATTGGCTGCAGCATTACAAAGTGCGTTTACCACATCCTTCCCTAGAACCGCATCCTTCCTAGAAAATAAAGAGGTCACTGATTTATTATTTATTTTGGCTCAGCTTGAAGAGACTCACGTATGAAGCAACACGAATAAAAGCGGAGGGTTTTCAAAAGACAACTTGGCTGAAATCTAGACGTCCTGCTTGGGGGAAAGTAAAAGGTTAGAAAATAGGTGCAGTAGGGTTCCTGTTTGTTTTTGCCTGTGCTGAAATGAGCTTTTGTAAGAAAGATACACATGTTAGTCCTCTGGAGTCCACTTTCATTCGTTTCTGTGAGCAGTACCAAAATGGTTCTTCTTTCACAACCTTACGCTGTGATGCCATGTGGACTCTCTCTGCTAGTGGCTCAGATTGGGCGCTTTGGATGCCATTTTCTAGCACAGTGGCTTTCAAATGAAATGATGACGTAGGAAAATCAATTCAGACTAATTCAAAAACGACCTTTTTACGCCTATTCCCTTGGGTACTGTACTGGAAGTGATGAGACATACACACCTCGTCTTAAATAAGTGACTGACTTCAGACGCTCAGGGTGCACTGGTAGCTCTGTTTGCTCATGCCACCATGTCTCGTAGTGAGGTCATATTTGTATAAGAGGCTTTTATTTCCCTTCGCCTTTCATCATTCCATCGTTCTGGTACACTTTCACTGTACAATTGAACAATGTCAAAAAAAAAAACAAAAAAAAAAAACAACTCCCCCCTGCACTCTGCTTGGAGCATTGTGAATTCTCTTGTAGCCAGTGCTGCGTGAAAGAGCGTTTCAGAGCCGTGGGTTCATACCGGATCACGTCACTATCCGATCCCAGTCCAACCGCCAGCTCAGAAAGGGCTTGTTTTCAGAAGCCTGTGTATGGCTGTTAAAGTGCACGAATAAAAATAAATAAATAAAATACAGCCTAATCTGTTGTTCCTGCTGTTTTCAGGTCATCCTCCAACCCTTTTCAAGCGACTCTCTTGATTTCTTTAACATTAATCTGTGAAGTCTTGGGTGGCACACCTGTCTGGGGATGATTAGTTGCGGTTCCTCGAACTTTCCACATGCATTTTATCGAGAAGGTGGTACCTACGGGGATGTTTAAGGTCATTGAAGCGGCTCTGTAGCTCCAAGCGTTGTTGGATAATCTTTAGGAAACTTTAAGGAAGCTTCTTCAAATTCATCATAAGAGCTATTTGTTGCGTGAAACCTTCCCAAAAAACGGCAGCGTCTTTTACTTGGTTTATTTTTATGTAACCGGAAACCTTTAACCTGTATCCAAATACTTCAAAATTTCGAACCCTACTTGTTACTCGTTTGTTTGTATTTTTCTCATACGTAGCTGCAGTTTGGATACGGATTATTTAACGTCCATGTTTAATGCCTTTATTTGACATGTATTGCATTGAGGGCTTAAAACACCAATTCCCATCGTCCACTTAAAGTCAAATCGTACTGCACAGCTCTGAATTAGCGTTTAACCCAACGAAAGGAACGTGCTGAACATGACTTTTTTTTTTTTATTGACATTTTGACCCCAAAAAATGTACATCTTTTAAAGCACATTGGTAAGTATGTATAATACAAACAAATAAATATCCCAAAACAGCTCAATCAGCTTTTAGTATGTAAAACTTGTTAAATGATGTTACTTCAGACATGTAATTAAGAATGCCAATTGTCATGGTATGATGATGTACGTGATTGGAAGAAGAAAAAAAAGAACAGCAAAAAAAAAAAAAAAACCCTTTTAAAACGCCCCCCAATAAGAAATGATGTGTAATTTAAAAAAAAAGAAAAAAAAAGCAATAAATAAATAGAAAGTCTTGCCTCAGCAATGTAAAGTGTAGTTACTGGTGATAAATGCAGTCCTTTTGGCACATTAGCTGAAGATTTGGTATTGCTAGTATGGTGATTTACCTTCTAATCGATCACATAATAAAATCTAAGAGTATCAGAAGTCCAAAACTGAAACCGATCTGGCAGTTATCCATTCTCAGGATTTTCTGAGAGTTGCATCAACATTGATCATTAAAATTTCATAATGGTATTAAAGTGAACTTTCCAACTATGGATTGTTCTCTGTGAAATAAACACTTCTGCCCAGGTTTTTCCCTGGAGTAAGTAAACACACACACGCACATATCATGTGCTAAAACATATTTTTAGGGGGCCAAGCACCAACTGTGCAAAAATATTTTGTTATTTTTTATTTATTTATTTATTTTTTTGGTAAACAATTAAAAAAATAAATAAATAAATAAAAAGCGCAACTGTTTTTGTTTTTTTTTTTCCCTCAAACGGCTGTAAAAGTTTTGATAGCGTACGCCGAGGCAAACCGTGTGCAAAATATAGTGGTTCGTTTTCAAAATGTGTGGGGGATATTTTTCAGAAATATATCTGCAAAAAGATTTTTTGCAAATACTGCTTACTTACAAAAACTTTTCAAATATGCAAATCACTAAACATCTGTAAACAAAAGGACATCTTTTCCATTTGCTTTGTTAGTCTAAGGATCCTTCTACGTCGTTCGCTCTCCTTTACCTTTGTACCATAGTTGCATTTTCTAGATCACACCTTACCAAAGTAACTGTTGTATATTAACAAGAAATTCAGAATAAAAATTCTCTAAACAAATGTTTACATTTGACCACGTTATGTTGCTTGCCTAAGGAATAATGGCAACCCTATTAACCGTTCGGTCCGTAGGCGCACACCCAACGTGAGGCCGTGCTTAACAGTACTTGGCCATACTTTGTGCTGTGTCCTCATACTTGGACTTAATTTTTACATGTTCGTCACATGTTCTCACGGATTTAATACTTCGTCTTAAATCTGTAAGCTTCTTTCAAGTGCTTTCTTCTTCGCAGGCTTTTCTTGCTCAACATGTGGATGAAGTTCAAGCATTTCCCCCTCCTCCCCCCTCTGGTCCCATGTCAGTTTTGAAATCCTTGTTGCCCCGTTTGCTCCTCAGAAATCCACCGGTCTTATCATCATGGTTGTCGCTTTTAGTGAATATCCAGAGCCTTTCCAGTAGTACCATTTGATACCGTTGAAGCGATTGGTGTGCTGCCCGTGCTGATAGTACACGCCGTTGAGATTGGACGGGCCGCAGGCGTCGAACCACCACCCTGTGAAAATAAACCGGACGAATTTCTTAGATTATCAGAGCACGTATTATATAGGGTCGGTGTGAAATGCTCATGTGCTTGGTCTTGACAGTTCTCCCATCGTCCATCGCCTACCAACTGGGGAGAGGGAAGGCTAACACGTGCTTCCTCCAAGTCACGTGAAGCCAGCCACTCACGTCTTTTTAAACTCCTGCTCATGCTGAGTAACACCCACACCGTCTGCACTCGTCTTCATACATACGTGAGCTCACAGACACCCACGATTGGCTAGTACTTCTGTGCAGTGATTGGCAGGGAAGACTGCGTCTGCCAGCCTTCCCACACACAGAACACGGCCGATTTTTGCTCTTTTGGACGTGTTGCGCTTCAAACCTCATGATATCTGGACAGTAGGGTGAATGCTTTAAAACTAAACAGGTATAAACAGTCATTCCCTCAGTTCTCTTTTTTTTGTCTCTCTCTCTATATTATCTCTTTCTGTCTTGAAGTTATGAATAAGACCCAAAAAAAGCAGCTTGTCATGTTGGCAAGAAACCAGAAAGCCCTTACTGACCGTTCCAAATGCTGACACTGGAGACTCCTTCCTTAAATTGGAAAAACATTCCTCTCTTTACAGAAAACGCTCTGTTTCCCTGATTTCTCTCAACATGTGTACATTTCATTCCAATAACAGTGCATGTATACTTCCGACCCTGTTTTAATGGTTGTCTGATCATCTGTTGAGTCAGTCAGTATAGCCCTATATCTGATGCTTTTATCTGATGCGACAGATTTCACTAATTACCCTAAATGCTCGCCTGTGAGAACGCGAATGTAGCTAGGACGTGTCGAGCTTGTTCGGACCTCGTGGCTAGAGGCAAGCTGAGTTAGCAGTTTCTTGGAAACAACCCGCGAGATTGCAAGCTTTGCAAGCCTGCAGTTCCCAGACTATTAATGCCCACTTTCACAAGGACCCAATTCCCAAATGAGCCCAAGAGTGATTAGCTCCCAGCTAATTTGCTTGGAGAGTCATGATCCCAGACACGAAAAATGCAAAAAAAAAGAGGGGAGGTGTAAGAGCAATGAGTCGAGCTGGACGTGGCGTGCGTGTGGGTATACATATTGAAGAACTGAATGATTTCAAAACAACCTGCTTACCTCCTGTGGTTAGCTGCGAACACTTGCAAACACATTTGTCATTGTCTGCATCCTTTGTGCTAAAATCATTTCCTGGCTGGGCAAGGCTGCTGATTTTACCCGCCGTTCCACTGTAGCCTTTAAGGTGTATCCTGTGCAATTGGAAATGCAGAAATACACAATGTCAGAAGGAAGCCTGCAATTACTGTGGCGAGCAGTGACGGGAACGGCCGAGCGCGCAGGTCGGGTGTGTGATTTCGCTGATTTAGTTTTAAACACTGGACGCTGTTAAGTACTTATCAGGAGTTAATGCGTGAAATCAGCTTCTGTACTGAAACTGAGCAAGCAACACAGTGTTTTCTCTCTCTCTCTCTCTCTCTGTGTTTCTCAGTATCTCTTTCGCACTCTCTGTCTTAATGTCTGTGCATCTCTTTCTCTCTCTTTTTCCTCTCACACACCTTTTCTCTGTCTCTCACTCTAACTTTACCTGTCTCTCTTTCTCTACATTTGTCTCTCTCTCTCACACTCCCTCTTCTTCCTCTCACACTTTTTTATCTCTGTCTCTCTCACTCTGTGTCTCTCACTCTGTGTGTCTCTCTCT
This sequence comes from Chrysichthys cranchii, assembly GCA_030068335.1. Classification (NCBI taxonomy): domain Eukaryota; kingdom Metazoa; phylum Chordata; class Actinopteri; order Siluriformes; family Claroteidae; genus Chrysichthys; species Chrysichthys cranchii. The sequence continues at coordinate 22,648,861 of JAQMCW010000037.1, read as the reverse complement.
CTTGCTCTTTCTGTTTCTCTCTATCTCTCTCTGTCTTTCTTTCTCTCACACTTTCTCTCTCATGGTATCTCTCTCATGCTGTCTTTCTTTCTGTGCATCTCTATCTTTTCTGTCTCTCTCTCTCACTCTCCCTTTCTGTATCTGTATGTCTATCTCTCTCTCTCACATACACCCACGCTCACACACACACACACACACACACACACACACACACACACACACGTGCTTTTGCACTTTCACACCATGTCTTGCTCGGTCTGTCTATCTTTCTCTTTCTGTCTCATTCTCTTTACTTTTCTAATCTCACTTTATCTCTCTCGCCTTCTTTCTTTCTTTCTTATTTACTTACTTAAATGCACACACTCTTTCCTGCTGATTGCCTAGATTCCACACTCTCTCTCTCTCTCTCTCTCTCTCTCTTTTTATATCTTTCTTTCTGCTCCCATCTATCTCTGTCTCTCTCTTATAAACATGAAACATCTTAATCTTGTAATCACTTTCTCTTCTGGCTTTCTTTCACACCCAGACACATTCTCTCAGTCGTCTTTCTCTTTCTTTCTCTCACACACTCTTTCTCCCTCTCTCTCTTTCTCTCTCTCTCTCTCTCTCTCTCTCTCTCGCTCGCTCGCTCGCTCTCGTTCTCCCTACTTCCGTCTGTTTTCACTATGTGAAACGGACAACAGGAAACCTGCGCTGTTGTCCAGTTTGTTCGGCTTTCCAGCGTTGTTTTCGTATGAAACCTCGGGCGAGTGTTTGCCTTCAGCGGTGTTATTGTGGTGGGGTCAAACAGCAAGGGTTAAGATCATTGGCGTTGCTTTCGAGGGAGGGTGATAAGAGTTCAGAGACAGCTCTGGGCTGTTGTCGTCCTGTTTCTGTATCTCGTAGGCCGTAACCATTTCCAGATGGCAAAAATATTTATTTTGGATCGACGACAAGTGTGTGGCACCGCTCGTGAGATTTTGTGGCAGCGCGAGTATAAAAGGACAACGGCGTATTTACTCTCGCTTATGCGATTAATCGGGACACCAAGATAATATTTTTTTTTTTGGTCACATTACAGATCATAATAAGAACTGTTATAACTGGGACCTGATATGCCATCCATACACATGCACACTAGGGGAGCAACACAATAACAGTATCTTTTATCTGTTCTCTGTGCTCCAAATATTTATATCTGTATTCAGATGAAGTCATTAATAAGCTATTAGCTTAATTTAAAGCCCCAGAACCCTGACCGGGCAATTACTACAGATGAATAAATAAACGCTGTACATTCATACTGATAAACGTAGCCCTTCTTTGTCCAAGGTAAACATGGACTGTATTGCTAGATGTTATTTCACATCACTCACTCACTCTTCTTCTGCCGCTTAATCCTGTTCAGGGTCGCGGGGGGAAGCTGGAGCCAATCGCAGCTGACTTTGGGTGAGAGAGAGGCGGGGTTACACCCTGGCCAGGTCGCCAATCCACCGCAGGGCGACACACAGAGACAGACAACCATTCACACTCACATTCATACCTACGGGGAATTTAGAGTTGCCTACTAGCCTAAATCCCCTCTGTGCATGTCTTTGGACCGTGGGAGGAAACCGGAGTACCCGGTGGAAACCCACATGGACACGGGGAGAGCATGCAAACTCCACACAGAAAGGCACCCAGGTCAACCCCAGGAGTCAACCCCAGGGTTCAACCCAGGACCTTCTTGCTGTGAGGCGACGGTGCTAACCACCACGCCACCGTGCCGCCTAGTTCACGTTAATGATGGCGAAATATTTTTTTTGACTTCCAAAAGCACTCGCAAGCACGCGGGATGGAGGGAAAGGGGGCGTGGCTTAAGTGTCCGGTAATACCTGAGGAAACATTCGATCATTTCTGGGTCGCTCATTGTGGCTCATAATATTAGAGAGGAAGAGAATGTCATATTTTTGTATTCCCTGCTCATCCAACTGCGGTGTCCGGCGACGTTAAGTTAAGAAGATGACTATGATAATGATGATGTCCTTGTAGTGCACATGCGCACTGACCGTGTAGTGGAGGTCTGATTCTCACCTGTACTTCTGCTCTTCACTGCTCAGGGAGAATTCCTCATACTGAGAGAAAGCAGAGTTCCCATCCCAGTCTGTAAGCTCTATCCGCAGCACGTACTGCTGCTCGTTAGTCAGCTTGGAGATGTACTCGTTGCCCAGCCAGTGTTCACCTGCAGCGTCTCCGAACCCCTTTTCAAACAGGAAAAGCACAAACACGTTTTACGCTTCACTAAGCTCATTTTGCTCCTTTAAGCACTAACTTCATCACTCCACTCCATCATTGTGAGCGCTATCGGGATTTCTGCCTCTCTCTCTCGCGCTCTCTCTTTTGTGCTGAAAACCCATCTCTCACGCGCTCTCTCTCTCTCTCTCTCTCGCTTCCAAAACTCACCATTTTGTATTCTTTCCACGTCTGATCAAAGTCAACAAGGCCACTGAATCGCTTCTGCACTATTGTCCAGCCACCTGCCTCTGTTTCCATGTCGCAATAAGCCTGGAAAGAGAAACAGTGTTGTCAGTAACATTGGAGTGTGTGCATGTCATGCGTCCTGTCTCGGTTAGCTGAACTCCTTTCGCTGCACTTCAGGGCAGATCAGTACAGTGTCGGGGAAAGCGCTGTTCATTCGCCAAACTTAAACGACTGCGCATGAAAAGAAAGTATCTTAGGAGCGAGCTCAGGCTGCGTAGGCATGTGTGCACTCAGCACGTTGTTTCTGGGGACGCGGTCTTACCACGGGACGGTCCTCCTCAGATCACTGACAGTGGAACACGCTGTGGCTTTTCTTTCTTTCTCTCTCTCTTTTTCCCTTTCTTTCTTTTTCTTTCGTTCACTTTTTGTTTGCTTGTTTTCTTCTTTCCTTCACTTTTTCTCCCTTTCCATCTTTTTCACTTTTCGTTTATCTCTCTTTCTTTCTTTCACGTTTTATCTCACACTTTTCCTTTGTTTGTTACAACACTTTACTCAACTCACTGTTTCTGTCTATTTGTCTGGTACAAATTTTGTAATCAATTTTTAACCCACTTCCCGTTAACCTATCGACTTGAAATTTGGTAGGCATGTTCTACTCCGATGACAATGCATTTTAAGCAAAAAATCTTTTTGGAAAAATTAAAATTTTAAAAATCTTAAAAAAATATTTGAGCTATCATGTCCGGTTGCGGAGATAACGGACGTTTAGTTATGTATTACGTAATTTAAATGTAACTTTTGCCATATATAAATTTATAAAGACATGTCCTCGGTGGCGGAATGGCATGAGCTTCGCCTTTCACGCTTGATGTCCCGGGTTCAAGTCTCAGCGTGGGCATTAAAAATTCTTTTTTACTTGAAACAAAGTGTGCATGTAATTAGCATGGGAAGTCATTAAAATATCGGTATATGTCCAAGTGTTATTAAAAACTTTTTTAAAAAAAAAATTGATTACAAGAATCTGGGCTCTATCTTTCACTTTTTATCTCACACTTTCCCTTTGTTTGTTTCTCTCTCTCTCTCTCTCGCTCGCTTTGTTTCCCTCTCTCTTTTTCCCCTTTCTTTTTTTTCTTTATTTTTCTTTCTTTCTTTCACTTTTTTGTTTGTATGTTTGTCTTTCTTTCTTTTTTCTTTTTCACCTATTTCTTTCACTTTTTGTTTCTCTCTTTCTTTCTTTCACTTTTTCTCTTTCTTGTTTTTTTTGCTTTTTGTTTCTCTCGTTCTTTCTTTCACTTTTTCTCACACTTTCCCTTTTGCTTTGTTTCTCCCTCTTTTTTCTTTCTTTCACTTTTAGTTTGTTTGTTTCTTTCTTTCACTTTTTATCTCACGCTTTGCCTTTCATTCTTTCTTTTATTCTTTTTCCTTTATTTTTTCTTTCTTTTGCTTTTTGTTTATACCTCTTCTTCCTTTTTCCTTCTCTTTTCTCCTTCTTTTTTTTTTTTTTTTTGCTTTAACACAGTTTTAACAGTATTTTTCTCTCACTCTCACAAACTAACTCTTTCTCTCTCTTTTCTGGCCCTTTAATTTCCTCTTCTTTCTCTCTCACACACTTTTTCTATCTATCTATCTTTCTTTCCCTTTCTCTCTCTCTCTCTCTTGCTCTCACACACTTTCTCTCTCTCTCTCTCTCTCATTCCCTTGACTCCTGTGTGTTTTGACTTATGAAACAGGAAACAGGACTGCTTCATACCTTTATTTGTTCTTTCGTGTCGGGGATTGTTAGGGTGTAGACTCCGCTCTCTTTGTTTCCGGACTTGAAGATGGCGGCGCAGTCTTTATACTGTGTGGGCGTGTCCTGCATCATCTCTGATTTATCTGCTCGAAGGAAAAAAGAAGGAGAAGAATGGATTGGGGCACGTGACGTCACTAACGGCACGTGGTTATCTTAACGAACCTCTTACGATGTCTTCACAGAGCTTTGTCCAAATCTAGAGCGATCGCAACTATAATGAATTTTTTGAGCTACGTCACCGAGCGAAACAGTCTGCACCGGCCGCTCCCTCGTCGCTTGCTCATGGGATTGCATCATGTTCTTCTGTCCCCCTGTTTTTTTTCCCTCCCGTGTTCCCCATGTGGTGTTTGGCTGTGCGACCCTATGGTGCTCACTCACAAGTGGGGATGTTCATGCTTTGCATGAGGTTGTTGACCATCTCCGCCAGCTCTTGCTGCTGTTGCTGCAGGACCGAGTTCTCCTCAGAGGCGCGCTGCAGTTGCTGCTTCAGTTCCTCCATGATGCCTGACTGCTTCTCCACCAGCTTCTTCAGCTGCTCCTTCTCCTCCTGAAGACTCTTCAGCTCCTCCTGCCTTTGGCCCTCCATGTCCTGCACTCGCTTTTCCAGGAAGCTAAAAACAAATCTTATGATCAGCACTACTGGAGGATTTTACCATCTCTATTCATTGCCTAACTTCATGGAGCACTGGGTGGAGCATATTAATATATGTTGATTATAAACTTTGCTTCTCAACAACAAGTGGTACGAAATTATGCCATGGTACCGAGCACAGGCATGATGATCATGTTTGTGACAGTGTCTGCTGTTCTGGGTTTTGCCCAAATTCAATGTATTTTCATTCAAAGTCTGGCCCATACCATGCTGATTATCATTAGACATGGGTGATATGGCAAAATAAAATCACATCATACTACACTTAAAAATTTATCATGGTATTTAGGCTTGCTACCTGCAGGGGGGGGGGACCGAGTTGCTACTATTATTTAATGTCTAATAAAAAAAAATAACACTGAAAAGGAATAAATCATAAACATTTTTCTTCTATAACAGTTTTTAATGATTCAAACCTTTTTTCCTTTAAATAAAGCTTTTTCTTTTAATGATTCAGAACTTCATAGAATTATTATTTTTTAAATCTGTACATCTTTACAATTTTAAAGATTCAGAACTTTACAAAAAGGTCCAAAACAAAAAATAAACCTTTTAAGCTTTTACAGTTTTTAAGAATTCCAAACTTCAGAATTATTTTAAAGATTCAAAGCAAAACAAAAGTAACAGTTACAAAATCTGTAATAAATAAATGAATAAATAAATATTTTAGAAAATCTTCATGATCACAAACTTTCTAAAAAAAAATTTTTAATTCAGTGCTTTTTTTTTTTTAACATTATAAACTTCACAAAACTTTTTTTTAAAGTTTTAATACTTTAGAAAACTTTTTTTTTTATTTCAGTAGCTTAATTTTTACAACATTACAAATTTACCAAACTTTTTGGACAAAAGATTCCAAATTTACAAAAGGGTTTTTAAGGGTTGAATACTTGTTTAAAACGGTACAGTCAAGAAGGTTGTGTTTTGTTTTTTTTTGTTGTTTTTTTTTTTTTTAAGATTTTGAGATTCAAAACTTGTAAAGTTTCAACTCTAGTCACTCAATCAATCAGCTTTTTCCAATCATAGGTAGAAACAAAACCAAAAAAAAAAAAAAAAAACGGTATATATATATGAAAGAATGAAATATGAAAACACTCACTCACCTGTTTTTATCGTTGAGTTTGGTTATTTCGTTTGTCTGCAGGATAATGTCTTTTTCCAGTTTATTCGTTGAGATTGAATTCTCAAGAAGCTGTCGCTCAAGCCGCGTTGTTTGGTTGATAACCTAAAGATGAGAGAGAACGTTTCCACAGACAGTGTTTCAGAGAAGCGTTCACTTTCCCATGCTTGTGCCTGTGAGTTTGCATAATTAAAGCCTTCAGATCTTTACAGATCTTTTTTTTTTCCACTCCAGTTCATTTTACTCTATTTTTTTTTTTTTTTTTTTCAAAGACTCTGTCTTCAGTGTTCTTGTGGATGATATGAAGTGAATACATAAAACCTGCAGGCGTCCTCGTTGGACAAAATACGAGCCACAATAAGGTAATGAGTGTTGACAATTGCACTTTTCCCCTAGAATAATCTGTCACAACCAATTCTCGCTGCTCTCAAATGGGCCTCGGTGGATGTTGCATGCCAGGTTATGGGTTTGGACGTTGATTGGTTATGGATGAGCATGTGGGCATGTGAGAGCCCTTAATTGCGTGTAAGGGGTGCTCACACATCACTTGGCATCAAAGCACAAGTCCTCGCATTTGATGAGTGCAAGGAGGAAAAAAAAGAAGTCGGGACAGGAAAAAAACGCAGGACAATCAAATTTTAATAAAGGACGGGACGCGAGGACTAGAGGGACTGAAAGGCGGCGGCCTCATTACTGAATTCTCCAGCTGAGCTGTCACTCGATTTTCGGGCTTTTCACAACTGAACGCTCGGGTCAGAATTCTGATTCATATCATGAATAAGGTTTAGGTTCCTACGGAACTCTTACCTGCGCCTCGACGCTGGTGAGTTTCCGGGTCTGCTCGGCCGTGTGAATCAGGAGGTTGGTGCCGATCTCGATCATGGCCGCCGTGTGGTTGTGCACGGTGTCTTGCTGAAGCTGGACCATGTCTTGCCTCAGGTTCTCCTGGATGTAGCTCTCCAGCTGTGGAGAGGCAACAGATGTAAGACGAGTGGTTCAGTTTTACGCCGACCCACCTGAACGCGTCTGACCCGTGGCAAAACTTCCGATATAGAATCGAAACCTTCGATTCTATAGTGACCTCTAAAGCCATCGTGTTGCCTCGCCACCAAAGCTTCTTGTTTACAGACTTCATTACGTGGCAGAAAAAGTTTTTCTACCTCAGGCCCCTTAAAAACGTTGCACGCGGTAAAAATCTGCACTGCCGAACGCACTGCACAGGAATAAGTCTCGCTCGGGATTATGTCAAGGCTTCTGAGATGTTTTCCAACTGTATCGCAGACGCAGAGCTCATTGATGAGTTTTAAATGGAACTTGTCATAACACGGTCATGACCCCTTTCAAGTAGACCCAAGAGGGCTAAATGTATCTCGACTTTCAGAATGCGTCATAAATAGTCGGAGTCTTACAGAAACATGTACTCTTGGCAGGATTTTGGCGGCTGGAAGCCAACGTTCTTTAGCTTGCTAAAGCTTTTTCTGTAAACTTCATAAGCCGGCTTGGTTCGCACAGGTGGTCTCGTTAGGACGAGCGTCTGAAGACAGGTTGTGGTTAACTGGAAATATTCAAAACTTTGCTGGACTTGGACAGCTTTGGGGAATTTGGACTGAAATTCGGCCACCGATCAAGTCTGGGTTACAGTGAGTGTTTGGAAGCTGTTTTTCTTTCTCTCTCGAACACGCTAAAAGTCTAAAAACTAGCTGAACTTGCCGGGTCCTGAACCTCCGCTCAGTCGGCCGAGTTGGTCATGTTTGGGTTTTGCTCGTGTAAACACTTTTGTGTACTCGTAGATCAGATTTAATATACACTATTAATATTTAATAAGTTTTTGGAATTCAGCTACATGGTGCATCTGTGTTCAACCACGGCATTTTTTTTTTATTCCTGCCAACGTCAGAGTTATCCATGGCCAGGAGCCAAGAGAGCAAAAGAACGAGCGTGCTCTCAGGGTGGGACGGATGCCCTTACTGTGCCTCGCCTGTCAATCACCGAATCACGAGTCCGTCATAGGCTAGTTCAGCTCATGTATGGGGGAGAGGGCAGATGGCACTTTCTTTCTCAGCGTCTTACTCTGTGAGAAACAGTTCAGGAAAGACGTGGGAGTTGGGTTTGCCCCGTTGGTGGTAGTGGTGTGATGGGGCAGCATTAAACAGCGGGTGGGAATTGGCAAGAATAAACTGGGGAGAAAATCCAGTTTGGTTGTTATTTAAAATTTTTTCGGTTTCAGGCGTAATTATCTTGCTTACTAAGTTGCTTCAGATAAAAATCTGCCAGAAAGTTTCAGGAGTTGAATAGAAGAGTTGAAGAGAAGTTTTGCTCTGCAAATTTGTGAACCTAAAAATTTTTTTTTTTTTTTTTTTTTTTTTTTTTTTTTTTAAATAATGTTTCCAGGGTATAGTGGTAGTGTTCTCATGTAAAAGATGAAAATGGCCAAATGAACAAAAACACTTCTGGTCAACACCACGCCCTGAAGCGTTGACTTGCGCCATTATAATGTGCAAATATTTGTCCAGAAAAATTTGTTTGGTGACTAAGCAGTGTGTTTTATCACCTGACAACTGTTTTGATTCGTGCAAAAAAAAAACACAATCACTTCTCATAAGTGTTTCCTGAGTCGTAAAAATGAAACGACTCAAAACGTAAATTTGTTTGCATCCCTGTGAGTCTCGTGTTCGTCCAGTCCCTGCGTCCTTTCCTGCATGGAGTTCCTGAACAGCACACGGCCCGGCACTCAAACAAACAGGATGGGCACAAGTGACGAGTTGTATCCTCAATGAAAACATTTCTATAACGTGACAGGGTAGGAAAACATCAGCGCGGTTTTCGCCATGCCCTGCCAAATGCTTTCCGGGAGTTTATTTGCTTTTAATGCCATTCCGGAAGCCTTGTACTACTGCGGTTAGGATATATTTATCTTTTCCTCACTGACGAAGCCCAAATGTGACAACTTTGATAATCGGCGCTAATTTTGTTTGTCTTCCTCTCTCCACTTGAGCGCCGATGTGTCATCGGAACTGCGGGCAGGACGCCTCACGGACAGCTGACGCTCCAATCAGCTGTAGGATTTCCACAAGCCTGTTTGTCCTGTGTGTTTTCTTAAAAACAACGGATGGAAACCAACATGTAGTGTCATGTTAGCGTGATGGCCCGGAGTCGTGTCCTGGCTGCTAATGACGCGAATACGCCAATCACATGAGATTCTGTAGCATGACCTCAGGATCCGCCGGGGTCCAATGCTTTTTCCTCTGACCTTCGCTTGTAGACATCGAAAGTGCCACTTAGAGGAAGAGCCTTTCCTCTGAGTGTACAGACAAAGTCATGTAATGTCAGACTGTTGCAGGCTGACCGGAAACCGTGCCATAAAATCTGTTTACCGTGTTTTTTTGACCCGTCGCGAACTTTGGACAATGGTGTCGTGCCGGAATTTAACACCGAGATTCAGGAGAAACGTACACACGAGGGTCGGTTTTGCTGCTTGTGATTGTACACCTGACTCACGGTGTATTTCCAGAACATCCTGTGTATTACCATAAAAGCAGCTTTGCACTGTACACAATGAACTTTTTCCTCCTTTTGTATTTTCTTGTTTCTTACTTCTCAAGCTTTCTGACATGCACTTTTTTCCATTCACGTGTTTCGACTTCACCCTCAAGCAAAACACTCTTATTTATTTATTTGTTTGTTTGTTTGTTCTTTTTTTTTAATTAAAACTATTGTGCATATTGATCGTTCTCTGAAGTCAGTAAGTCTCAAACTGGGCTCACACGCCACTTTTTTTTCCAAAGTTGGTCGTTTGTTTTGTGCTGTTTTGCGTGGCCGCTTCAGTTGGCACGGGTTTCAACCAAACCTCGATAAACGTGTGCGTTTACGTAATGAGCCTGACATCTGAATTTGTGTAATATTTATTTTTCCTTCATAGGTTCAGAATGCTATGCAGGACCTGACTGCAAAAAAGTCAAGTTTAGTTAACTCGCTTTGTGTTCTGTCAAACCCAACCTACTGTCCGAGTTAATGGAAATATTCTTGGTATAAGTAAGATGTAGAGAGAGAGATTTTGGATGTAGAGAGAGGGGATTTTTTTGTGTAAGTTCGCAGTTGATTTAAGTATTTACTATGATTGACATCATCCTTTTATAGGAAAAGCTTCTCTCTTTCTATCCATCATATGAAAAAGATATGATACAGAAAAAAAAACCCAGTCTGAAACATGAGTTTCTGAGATATATATATATATATATATGTCTTTTGGTTTCATTACACTGCGTCTTCTCTATGTTTTGTTTGGACATGCATAAAGAGGGGGGGGGTGTTTACAGCAAAAGTGTCCATGAGAAAATTTACACACTCACCTGTTCTGACCATAAAGGAGGCTCGGTATGCACATCTATATAGTGTGTAAGAGCTGCAGAAATAGTTTCCTAGGCTTTTTGTGCCATCAGTTAAATTACATGCACTTGATGTTTCTTTCTAAGCTTCCACGATGAGCTATTCAGTCTTGAGACTGTTTTTTTTTTTTTTTTTTTGTATAAAAACCTCTGACCTGGACCTGTAGCAGATGACGTGTTTGGTTTCCCCTGTCTTGGTCTTCCTTCTTATCATCATCATCATCATCATCATCATCATCACATAACTATTGGAACACCTGAGGACATTATTGAGTGATGGATGCACTTGTACCTTGAGCAGCCACTGAGTGTTGTTCTCCATGATGTTCTCCAAATGCTCCAGCCTCTGAAGCGACTCCTCGTAGTCGGCCGGATCGTCTTTCTGCACCTGGTTGCCGTAACTACTCGGGGGGCACGTCTCCTGCTCGGGGAGAAGAAACGTGTAGCTGCACGGCCCGTTCTGAAGCTGATACTGCCTCTTGCTGGCGACGTACCCTTCCCCAATGGTGAAACAGAAGCTTAAAATGAAGATCCCCGCATTCAGCATCTTGTTTCTTTTCTTTTCTTTTTTTTTTTTTTTTTTTTAAATAAAAAAAAACCCGAAAACCTTTGAGTGGTTCGCCTTGCACGTCCCCACGTGTCAAGTTCTCTGAAGCTCAAAATGCTGCTGCGCCAGTGCCCCCCGTTCAGAATCCTCTCGGCTCTCCTTGAGCCGAGCTTCATTTATAATGAGAGGCAGGGGTGGAGACAAAGATCAGCGCGCAACAGAAGAAGCGTCACTCAGCAGCTCGCGAATCCTTAGCTGTCTCTCGCACTCTGTGCTCTGCATGAGGCGCGCCGCTCCTCTGTGCGCGGGACTTGAGTGCAAGACTCCTCCTTCGTGGACAGGAGCAGGGGACGCTAATTAAACGCTTCCCGTCGGATGGTCCCTCTCAGCTGCCTCCTCTGCTCCAGAGAAAGTCTGTGCGGGCTGGAGGGGAGAGGACAAGACGACAATGGCGGGATTAGTGTTTTTCTTCGAGACGGCCGCTCTCAAAAAGCTCTTCAGGATGCAGCTGTGTTTCTCAAACCTTACAGCTTCGACAATGTTAGAGCCTGAGATTTTTTTTTTTTTTAAATTCTTTTATTTTTTCCTACTTAATGAGACACACACACACACACACACACACACACACACACACACACACACACACACACCCTAACCTACCCTTAAAGCCACAATAATAAACGTACATAATAAATATGGTGGAAAAGACATGTTTGACTTGTCACACACACACACACACACACACACATATATATATATATATCTTGAAAAAGCACTTGCTTCCATTTCCTGTCTGGTCTGCCGTATCTGGAAGTCGTTAAAAGAGAAGAGCTGAAAAGCAGAGTAGACACAAGTATCTGGCTTCGGTTCAGGAGTCATTAATAAATTCGTGTCATCTTAAAATTCCTGATCTCAGTTAATCCCACAGCTCAAAACATTGGTCCCAAGTTCTCACAGATGCTGTTGGACTTTCTGCTGCATTGTAAATCAAATGTTCAGAAGCTTCTGACTTTCGTGATGTTTAAAGTTCTCCATTCACAGGGAAATCGTCATCATCATCATCAGCATCACACGCTGTCTCTTTGCTTAAGTGGTTTATTCTTCTTACACCACGATGGCACAATTCGGCAACCACATTGAACTCCTTATTCTTTATCTTATCGCAGTACTGTGGAACTTCCGCAAAACAAGTCAGTTATGTTATAGCAGCTCTAAACCCGTAGGAGAGTTTCCATTAACCTGCTTAATGCACGATTTGTGAATTTAAAAAAAACAAACAACTCTCAAATATTGCAAAAAGCTTATATGTTTGTACTAGGTTTATTTAGTTTTGTTTTGTTCTGACAAAGCAATATTTCGCAAAATTGAAATGGAGACACCTTTTTCACATTTAAGTCACATGACGTGCGGTGAATGCAATCAAAACCATCCTGTCAACACTTATCAGGTATCGGGGATCTGTCACCGTGTTAAATTGGAATTGGAAAACCCATCTTTAATCTCGTAACTTGACTCAAAAGAAGCACAGACCATTTGCGGTTGCGTTTTGTCACTTTTTTTTTTTTTAAATCGCTTCTATTTTGCGCAAAACTGCAGCTACAAGCCACCTTGTCCTTATCTCACAACTTTTTTTTTTTTTTTTTTTTTTTGTAGTTACCAAGACAAAAACTTCTTCGAATGTTTTCATAGTAAAACTTTCCAACGTCCGAAAATTTCACATAAAAAGCGACACGAGACACTTTGAAACTTTACCGGATCAATGATTATACGTTTTGAAATCTGTTTTTGTGGCTCCTCCACCATGCATGTCCGTATAAACATTGCACCCGGGACTGTCCGAGCCATGCCGTAATTGAAAACAATCGTGCACCGCATTATTAATGTATTAATGATGTAGGTTTGTTCAGGATAATCAGCGTGTGTGTCTTTTATAGACGTTTGTGTATGAGTTGTTTGCGCAACCTATTAGAAATCTCAACTCAAAATAAAAAATTCAAGGAGCTGAAAGTAACACTAAAGAGATCATAGGTAGAAGCCCATAACAAGGCAAGGGTTACAAGCCATTAGACAGTTCCTTTCTATTCTCAGTGATAGCACGTCACCTATGAAGCTGATGTGACGGATACGGAAAGCAGGTGTCGCAGAGAGGAAATCGTTCCGCTTAGAGGATGTTTTGTCCTTAACCTCGTGGGGGTCTCTTCAGAACAGACATCATGGCCTTTAATCGTCACTTCCGTGAACACCTGAGAGGACGTTTCTGTGATCAACACTGGACGCTTTTTTTTTTTTTTCCATCTGATCAGCGTCAGATGTACTTTTTTTATGTGCATCTAAAAAGGTTAGCTGGAATTTACAAGTCTTGCCGGATTGGAAGTGGAAGCGTGGAGAAATAATGCTGGTGTCGCAGAAGCGCACATGTTGCAGCTCAGGTGCTTGCTCTGAATCATCTTCCTCCGAGGCGTGCGTGGGAGGCTTGTGTTTGCCTCGCTTGTTTCATGTCGAAAGGAAGCTGGACGAGGAAGGAAGTGACCCAGTGTCCTCCCTTCGTTTTTTTTTTTTTTGTTGTTGTTTTTTTTTTTTTTTTCTTAAAGAGTTTACAACATTCAAATTTCAGTCCGTTTTAATCCGGATGAGGGAATACATAACTGTCAGGGTCAGGAATCTATATTTTTTCCTGTTATTCGCCTGGAGACAACGGTGTCACTAGAACGGCCAAGCTGGATCCTTTAGGTTAGTTGACCTTTCCCTCTGAAATCATGCTTCTTAACTAAAGGATTGGATTGGACTAAAAATGGATCAGTGAGCACATAATGTCATTCGTGATTTTAGATTATTGGGAAATGTTGGCTCTGAAAGGTCATACGTTGCCGTTGCACTGTGATTGGTTAATATATAACTATTTAAAAGATCTCTAAAGCCAATAAGTTTTCATCACACTACTGCTCCGCACACTCTACGAATGATGGGACAAAACCTGTTTTTTTAAACTCCTGTTTAAAAATAGCACTCCGTCAGCCTAAATTCCACAGCGTTTAAAACTGGTGCTGGTGTATTTGCTAAGCGGAGCAGATTGTCCCTTTCAGGAGCGCAACTGACCCATGATGGTCATGGAGCACGTCCCGGACACCCTCGGCAGCGGCGTGAATGCCAGCTCGAGCTGCCTGTTACCATTCACAGCCCTCAATCTGGAGCCAAGGGAGCTCAAACGAAGTGCAGACCGTGCCATTGTGCGAGATCTTTGATGTATTACCCCCTTCAGTCTCAAACCGAGGGCTTTTCGGTTGCCCATGTCACAAAACCTCTGGCTTGCACACACACACACATATATATATATACACACACAGAGCACAATGTGGTTCCCATCGTGTAGTGTGCGACACACAAAGTCTGTTTCGTTTTAAAGTTAAAGTTAGTAAATTGTCGTCTTTGTTGCAAAAAAAAAAACCCTGCCTCTATGGTCCCGTTTAAGCGAGCCGTGCGGGTTTTAATTTGGACTGATGGTTTTTGGAACGCGTTTCGGATCGAGCAACACCAGAAGCCCTGTGAGATTTATTATCATGTTGGTGTTTTCCAGTATGCAAAAGTAGTGAAGGCAAACTGGCGCTAAGCTCTTATCATCTGTGACTGTTGGCACACCTGAACAAATATTATGACAGTCAGCGTTTGTGCATGCTTGTGCTTCATTAGCGTGTCTGTTGTACCCTGTAGGCTTTGATTTAAAGCTGTGTTCAGATTTATTCAAACTCGAGTAAATGGGACCTCTTGGGTTTCCTAGGTTTTTTAGTACTTTAGGACTTTTTAGTAGACACAGTTTGTTTGACATGGCAGATGACCGGTTACGAAGCATTTCCTGTAGATCACCTCTTTATCTTTATAAGGTAATTGCTTAGAGCAAGACTCTTTAATAGGGGAGTATCTGTGTTCGGATTTTACCATGGGCTTGGGGGTGTTTTTCGATGTTTATGGACTCTACCACTATGTACCCTGTAACACTGAGGGGAAAAAACAGGAGGAGGTAAAAAGAAAGAAAAAAAAAGCAGGACTATGAAAAACAAGAAGTCATTTTCCATTCACATACAATAACAATAGATAACTCCTGAACTAATACAGTTTCTCAGCCTCAGCTACATCACTCGAGTTCATAGTGATTGGACTCTTCCAGATATACCGTGAAACTTTCGGGCAATCTTCCTATCTAATGTGACTAAGTACGCCGGCTAGCTACACTGCATGTCCAAAAGTAGGAATCATTCCCATATGTGGGTCTTCCCCATGTAGTTGGAGGTGCACACAATTAGTCTCGAATGTCTCTGTCTTCTTTAACGTCAAGATTTTCCTTCACCAGGTCTAAGGGTCGTTGCACAAAACTATTTTCCAGCATGACAAAGCCATAAAGCCAAGCTTTATCAGGGATGCGATAGAAGAACCCAAGTGGCCTACACAGAGCCCTGACCTCAACAGGACGGTTTGCTAGAGAGGATACTAAGAGGAATCTACTAAGAAGCTGAGATGCGGCTCTGCTGTGAGTCAAAACAGGGTCCTGGGTCACCAGCGTTTCGTTATAATGCCCGAATTTTAAAAATGTGGACGAAGGGACAGTGGAAAATTTGGAAACGTTCTGTTTGTGAACTTCATGCATGTTTATATAGACGCATAATAGAAAGTGGTTTTATTTTGGAGCTCAGTGAGGCACTGTTGAGGTCAGGGCTCCTGGACCAAACCACTAATGATGGACAAAGAAAGAAAGAACAGCCTGCCATCTATTTGTGTCTGGGTCTATTTGGAATGAAGAATCTATTCATATTTGTTTATATCCCTACTCTCAATACCTTTTAAAGACGGGATTCCAAACTGAACTTTTCGCAGTCCAGTGACTAGATCCTGCTTGAAATGCTCGTTGTGTTGAGGTCTTCAAAAGTGTTGTCCCCCCACCCCACCCATTGGAAACCGGCACATGAAAGCCAGACAATCTGTCTGTAACCTTGAAGATCCTGAAGCTTGTACCCAGAAAAGTGTACATCAGACATAAGACGCTCTGTAGTTCCATAAGCTTAGTTGTAAAACAACATTGAAGGGTTTTTTTTCCCCCCTAAAGAGATTACATCGCCAACTTGCATCGGAGGGCCCAATTTGACATGGTTATTATTTAGGTACTATTCCTATTAGCAGCCTTTCTCTCTGCTGTTTCTTGCAGATCTGCCGGTTGCAGCAGCATCTTTCAGCCGGAGAGCATCAGCAGGATCTGTTCCGTGACCAGCCACTTATGTTCGTGTCCTCGCTGTCTCAGCCGCCCTGCCACAGTCTCACGGAGCTCATCCAACTGTGCGGGGGCACCGTGTGCCGGAGCGTCCGGCAGGCCAGAATCTGCATCGGGGACTACAAGGGCAAAAAGCCTGATGGGACCAAATGCCTGTCAGAACAATGGATTTTAGGTATCATGTCTCCTACATGTCTCTGAGATATAAAAATGTAAATCTGTTACACGATCCGAGAGAGTGTTCTTGGTAGTACGTTAACACAATTCTTTTTTTTTTTTTTCTTTTCTACCCCCCCCCTCCATTCTTGGCCAGATTGTGTGACTCATCATGTGCTGCTCCCATATGACAACTACATGCTGGAGTAAAGAGACAGTGTGTGATGATGATGATGATGGTGAGGATCATATTTTCCTGTGACTGGAATACTGTGAATTTGTGACATATATCATATGCATCATATGTATGTTTGCAGCTTGTGTCTTGTTTTTTTTGTTATTTGATGTTTACCCTGTTGTCTTTCATTGTGTATTAGTTACTGTTTAATAAAAGAAGTCATGATTCAGCTAACAGCCAGAGATTGATTTGAATTCATTTATGAGAAGGGAAATCCGAGCTGAGCGCGGGTAATATCATTGAACGTGAATGTACATCAAAGCACTACGCAGAGGTGGTGATGATTTATGAAGCGGAAAGCTTCCGAGAGACACGCATTCATTTCATCAGTGTACGATGTACTACTTCAGTTGCTGACGGCTCCGTTAAAGCAAAATGCGTTCATTTCCATTTGACTGAACCTGCACAGACTGATGGCCCTCCAGAGGTGCAAAAGACCTGCATCATTGTACTGTACTACATTTAATTATTTTCTTTACTTGCCATGATCTTTAAAAAAAAATGTGTGCATTGTTTCTGTATAAATATGACCTAAAACATCATCAAATTTTCACACATGGCCAAAAAGTGAGTAAAGAGACCCCAATGAAATAAATGAGACAAAACATATCATACTTGGTCATTTATTTACTGAGGAGAATGATCCAATATGTGAGCGTCCAGGATTGAGCAGATAATTTGAAAGTGAAATTAGTCAGATGTTTAATATCAGTGGGATGATTCAGAGTCTGATCTTCACAACATGGCATGAACAAAGGAGATTTCTGAGGACCTCTGAAAAAGAGTTGATGATCACCAAGCTCAAATAGGTTACAAAACCATCTCTGAAGATTTGCGACTCAAAATAATGCTTTCATTTGTTCTCAAAGTTAATGTGTGGGATGCAGAAAATATGGGCAAGCATAAAGACCTGAACAATTCTGACAAGGGCCAAACTGTGATGGCAAGATGACTGGTTCAGAGTATCGCCAAAACAGCAGCTCTTGTGGGGTGTTCCGGTATGCAGTGGTCCAAGTAAGGACAAGCATTGAACCAGCAACAGGGTCATGGGCATCCAAGGCTCACTGATGCATGTGGGGAGCAAGGGTTAGCCTGTCCTGTCCGATCCCACAGAAGAGCTACTATGGCACAAGTCGCTGAAAGTCAGGTGGCTATGACAGAAAGGTGCATCACGGCTTGCTGTGTATGGGGCTGCAGACTGGTCAGAGAGCCATGCTGACCCCTGTCCACTGCAGAAACTCAAACTACTTCCCAAGGTGGTCTGGGATGCATTTGACCTCATACCATTTGTAGTGTAAATGCTAACATGTCCTGATGCGGCCCCGACAAGAATGTAACATGAAAAGACATTATTAATGCAGGGCGCGGTGGTTGTTTTGGTGACAGCGCGCCAACGCTCGAAAGAAACAGAGCGTAGCGCTGATGTACGCAGTAAGAGCGAAAGAAATACTGAAGGTATGTTGCAGGGTTAACGAAACAATGTGACCTTCTAGTGGATGCGACATGGGCAATAGTGAAATCTGGGCACGATTTCACATTTTTACAACCAAGTGTAAACAGGACCAAAGAGTTCAAGGTGTTGACCCGGCCTCTGAATTCCCCAAATCTCCAGGAAGGCCCCACCTTGCAACTTACTGGATCTCCTGCTAACATCCTGGGACCAGACACCACATGCACATGCGTGCGTTTCTATTATGATGAAACTACATTCTATTGGGGGGGGGACATCATGTCCTTCGTGGAACACCTTTTGATATGCAAATCATCATTACGACGTAATCAATATGCTAATTAAACTATGACGTCACATGGTGACCTTTTTCCTTCAGTATGCATCATTTATTTTCTCTAGCAGAACTGGCAGGAGCTTGACCACACCTGCACACACTGCTCATGCTCACACGTGTGTGTGTGTGTGTGTGTGTGTGTGTATGTGTGTGTGTGTGAGCTGCACGCACTGAAGCGACGTCCAAACCGCAGTTTTCTCACCCCTGCGTATTAATTTTACGCATAGCACGTCTGAATCTCTCTCTCACACACACAGATATATAATATATACAAAACATACATATATAAAATAAACCATAACACTCTCTGCCCGTTGCTGCTGAATAAGATGCATTAATAAATGAATGATCCGGTGTCCGTCACCTCTTTGCCCCCTCGCACTCACGCACTATTTTCCATCCCCGCATTAGTGCGTTAACGTGTGGTTTTGACCGCAGCCCCCAACCTGCCGGCGGTTTCCTTTCACGTGTTTTTGCTGTAGATTCGAAAGAAAGGGGGCGTGCCTTTGGTCAGATCCCAAATGCCTTCCTGCTTCATATCCAAGTGCACTACGTGCATACGAGGTGTTCAGAATAAACTCCCATGTGTACTTTCTTGCTGTACGTTTGAAAGCCTGGGAGGAAAGTACTGCTGGATTCAAACTGAGGACGTAGGGTAGTGTGCGTCGCTTCGTTCCAGAGGGTAAAACAACACCTTGGGCACTTTAGTTTTACACTAGAGAGGTATTTGGGACGCGGCCTTTACCGTAGCAACTGCTACACCAAGAGCAGGCGCTTCCACCAATGAGCGAGCGCGATACTGGGGCGGCGCTGACGTCACCGCGTGCAATATGGGGTCCGTGCTGCGAGCGTAGCGTGACTTTGGTAAAGCTAGAGTAGACAGGTAGGTTTGCGAGATTTATTTTGTTTTAAACTCATTTGCGCCTCCGCACCGGAGTGTACGGACGTCTAAAGGTGCACGCGCTGGTGTTTAATGTGACCTCTTGCCATTAGAGTTTGGAGCTCAACTCCGGAGCGTGTTAACGCTAGCTTTACCTCTGACAGGCGGCGGCGGCGGGGAAGGGGGGGACAGCCTGTGCGCCGTTTATACAGGGTTTTACGGTAACCACCAAGCGCTTTTGGGGGGATTACAGAACAGAAACTTGTAGTAATAAATTACTTGTTATCGTCGAATAAACTCGAAAACGCACTTTTCTGTTTTTGACAGGGGTTTGTTGGAGAGAAAAAAAAAAAACCCAAGCCGCTCCTGTGTGGTTGGTTATTGATAAGAAATTCAAGTGTACAGGAAACTTTTTATCTTCCGTCAGTTGAGTCAAACGCCTTGGGCTTACCGTAAAGCCTAGTGTATGGTCGCACTGCAGCAGTATTGACAGGAGCACGCGTCTGGCAAGTACACTTTGTCATGTGTCCATCAGGGCTTTGAGGGTGTTTTATCTTTGACCAGTATATTTATATTTATATTTATTTATATTCGGGACAATGACAGGGTTAAGCTGAGAGTGTGTACGTGTTCAGAACAGCTTTGTTTTGGCGCTCTGAGACGTGTTAAGTTCATTCCGAGTAGTATTTGTGTGTGTGTGTGTGTGTGTGCCCCCCATATGAGCCATGCTGCTGTCACTGATCGTCCACACGCACTCTCTGCGGTACTGCATCCCGGCCGCGGTCATGCTGGGCACCGCGCCGGTCTACCTGCTCTCCTGGGGCGCGTGGAGACTCCTCTCCACTGTCCTTCCGGCCAGACTGTACCACAACGTGGACGATCACATCTACACCGTCTACCAGAGCATGGTCCTGTTCTTCTTCGAAAACTACACCGGGGTTGAGGTCAGTTCACTCCCTCTGTGCTCACCTGCAACACCTGTTTCAGAACCACTGCACAGCTGTATGAATGTAGGAGCTCTTCATTAATCCTCTGCTCGGCCAGTTAGGGCCAATACCTGCTCAAGTCTCTTGGCTTTCCAAGGGCTGCACGATATATCGTTCATCCTGATCGCGATACTATCCACTACTACTACTACTACTCCTCTTTTCGGCCGTCCCCTTCAGGGGTCACCACAGCGAATCATCGGTCTCCATCTAGCTCTATTCTCTGCATCCTCTTTTCTCACGCCAACTAACTTCATGTCCTCTCTCACTACATCCGTCGATCTCCTCTTTGGTCTCCCTCTAGGTCTCCTCAGCGTCCTTCTACCGATATATTCACTATCCCTCTTCTGTACATGTCCAAACCATGTATGTCCGTCTGGCCTCTCTAACTTTATCCCCAAAACATCTAACATGCGCTGTACCTCTGATGTACTATAAGGATACTATAACGCAGTGGATCCCAAACTCTTTCAGTATGAGACCCAAAAGAAAAATTTGGTGTCACAGCAGGACCTAGACTTACAAAAATACATCAGGAATACTCAGGACATCTACATTTACACATAACAGTACAGCCAAATGGCGACCCATTTTGGGTCACGACCCTTAGGTTGGGAAACGTTGCTATAACGTGTTGTGTTTCACGAGCTCCCTGGTTAGTAACAGATCAAGGCGTTGGCGTTATCATTGGCAAGATGAGCGATAGGCCCATTCTTGAATCCAATTGGTCAGCGGGTTAGCTGGGTGGTGGGGAAATTTTCCATAACGGCAGCACTGATGTTAATGCTCTGTAGGAACGTTAATGGTGTTCACAGGGACTCGTGTGCCGAACATTGGGCGTCTTTGAAGGCTAATAATACGCCAAGTTTATTCATCTTTTTCTTCTTTTATCGTTTTCTTGATGATGTTACGAACACACAGGATATATATTGAAGGAGTCTCCAGTGTCAGCACTTGCTTTGTGACAGGGAGGAAGTTTTTCAGCGCAGGGAAGGAGTTTCTGCTTTTTCTGGTTTGTCCGAAATGTGACGGACTGCATTTTTTTCCGCCACTCGTTTCCTCATAATTTAAAGAGAAAGAGAGAGCAAAAAAAAAAAAAAATCAGGCTGGTGTGTGACACTCTTTATAGCTGCTTTGACATTTAAAAAAAAAAGGCCCTTAGACGTTTTACAACATTAGTTGCAACTGTAAACAAGTAATAATATTTGGGGGGAAAAAAGTCTTTTTGGTCATAAATTAAAAATTTGTAATCACTGAGATAAGATCACTTTGTGTCAAGCCATATCACATCACATCACACGGTGTGAATTATTTTCCTATGAGTGTGTTTAATTCCTTATTTAATGTAGTCCATTGGACTGAAACATAATCTAGTCATAACATGGTCTTTTCCTGCTTACAGCGCTGCCCCGTGACCCTCATGTCTCAGCTGTGCCGAGACGCAGCACGTTCAGACGTGTTCTCTTTCGTTTTTCCTCACAAACTCCACGTTTATCCATCTGTCCGTCCATTATCTATACAGCTTCTCTCTCAGGGTTGCGGGGAAGCTGGAGCCCCGCTGACTTTGGGGTGTGAAGCGTGGTTTCCACGTTCATCACCGTCTAAAACGAACAATACTTGCGTTTACATTTAAAGCAGTCAAATGCTTAATCTGTATACAGAGCAGATTTGACATCTCCATTAGTAACATGCCTCTATCTTCACGCTAGCACAAATACTTCAGAGTCTAAGAAGACAATTGTCCTCCTATCAGTTCCTTGCGTCATCTTTGTACGACTTATACATCCCTGGCATTGCAAACCTGAATAAAAACCCATTCCTTTAGGCCAGCAGGCCCAAACTGTACGTTAGAAAGTCCACGTCCTGTGTACACTAAGGGATAAGACATGACAGGGCATGCTGTTGTTCTATCCTAATGCAACCTGTTCCGATATTTTACTTCTGTCCTACAAAAGCAACTTGTCAGTGATGACTGTTTTTAACTTATTAAAGAACGACACGACCTTTTATAGTTAATGTTTAATATTGTGGAACGTCCTCTAGCCAAGTTCCTGTTGTCCTTTCTGTTCTAGCAGCCAGAATCAGTCTCACTGGTCGTCTCACCAGCATCTCTCCTTTTTTGTCTTTCCTGAAGTTAATAAGTCGATAAAGGGAAGCCAGAAAAGTACAAAGTCCTCTGGCGGACACCTCACAGACTGTTACGAAGCGCTGACGCCTGAGACGCTTTCCATAAATGTTAAATAAGCAATATTGTAATAATTCTTGTTAATACGTCTTGGTAAACAGCAGCATGTTTCCCGTGTTCCATTTACTCTTGTGCTTGGGCTTATTACGAGCAGTGTCTGCCGTACCGGTTCCTGGGAGAACTCGAAAACTAGCCGAACAAAATCGGTGCTCTTTGGATCCGTTGAGAAACACGCCTGCCTTTCAGGCTGTAATCTAGATTAGGCTGAATGACCTGCAGAACAAGTTCAGTTGTCTTGCAACACACTTAAACATTCCCAGAGCATCGCTGTAAAGGCGTGAGCCGTCACCGTGACACGGTTGACGATATGAAATGCTCTTGGACGCCGTCTGTAACTATAACGCCGAGCTCGTGGAGCTATAATTCTCTTTATCTCGTTATCCGAAAGTGCTCCTGTTTAGCTCTGCTGTGCATAATGAAGCAAATGTGGAAAGTTCTTTCACCTGGTTTAGCTTCAATCCTTCCGTTTAAAGTGAGGGGGGGAAAAATGTGGGTTTAAACGCTACGCTTTTTTAATATACAAATTGGATTGACTTTATAAACAGATATAAACCACACGTCTAAGGTTTTTGGACTACAGTGGCCAATAATGGCAATGAAACAAGACCTTATGATTAGATTTGATCAAATGTTTCTCAGTTCTGGTCCTGGAGTTGCAATGAGGTACTTTCTGTGCTCTAATGAACCTGCTTCAACATCGACAAGGATTTCTTAGTTCGTGTGCTGAGTGGGTTGCACTGCACCCGCAAAACCACTGGGTGGTATCTATGATGGGTAGGAAGACAAGCCGTGAAACCTAAAGCTCTTTTACTAGACTGACCAACAGTGTAAATGGATTGACGGCAAAATGACGTACATTTAATAGTCATTTAATAATAATAAAGAATGAGAGAGGAGAGCACATATAGTGTAGCACATATGGTGTAACTTGGTTCAATAACACAGCAGAAGTTCATATTCTGAAAGTGAAGTAATAAGATCATACTTGACGCAAGCTTGGAAATCACTGTGCTCCAATAAACTGTACGTTCTGTATAATGAGCACGTAGTGAATGTCACACCTGGCGTGCTCACCGCGCAGGACACGTGGATATGAAATGCATCATTAATGTGAGGCGTTATTATGACTTTTTATAAGCGCATGGTGAGATCGCTTAAAAGTAACTGAAGTGAAAAGTTCCTAATGCTGATGTTAAGGTCTTCGTGTGGATTATTTGTTTTGCTTTTGGCAGACATTTTAGGTTTTTGGGTTTTTTGTTTTTTTTTCCCTCCCCCTCCTGCATGCTTATGTAGTTTTATTTATTAATCACTCAGATTGTTATTTATGGAGACATACCAAAGAAGAAGGAGAACATCGTCTATCTCGCCAACCATCAGTCCACGGGTAAGTATGGTCCAGAGCCATGTTGCTTATTTGTGGTCAGCTAGACTACGTTAACCATTATTAACCTATACGTTAGCTGATTATTGAAATTCTAGGACTGATTGAGCGGGCGTTGCTTTAACGCGTTTCTTTCCGTGTTACAGCGGATTGGATCGTCGCCGACATGCTGGCAATTCGCCAAAATGCGCTCGGCCACGTAAGATACGTGTTAAAAGATGGCCTGAAGTGGCTTCCGTTGTACGGCTGGTATTTCTCTCAGGTATTACATGCTTTGCTTGTGATATCCCATCTTCCTTAAATGCAATTATTGGGATAAGAGAGACAATTTTTTTTCTTTTCTTTTTTTTCTTTTAAAGCATGGTGGCGTATACGTCAAGCGGAGCGCCAAGTTTAACGAAAAAGCCATGAGAAGGAAGCTCCGCTCGCAGATAGATGTTGGGGCACCAGTGAGTATGCACTTCCTCATTAAAACCAGCACGTTACACTAAACAGGCAAGGGTTCGAGTCTGTGTCTTTCAGAAGATATGATACACAGCCTAGATAAACAAGTAAAACAAGTAACGAATGATTACGATTCAATTCAGTTCACTCGGTACGAATCTGAATATGATCCGATTCATGCCTGATCCAATAATGACTCTGATCAGGGAAATAAAAAAAATTCTTCTTGACAAAGGAGTCTTAAGACAATTTTTTTTTGTTGCTTTTTTGTCTTTTTTAACTTGGAGAGAACAAAAGCGAGGCTGGTAAGTGAACGAGTGTTGCAGGGGCTATAGCGTAAGTGCTGATATGAACTAGCTGTTTCGCAGACGTTACAAAACGTGAAACGTAACTCGTAAAAAGTATGAAACAAGCTCCTTTATCGCCACCACCTTGTCTATATATATAAACAAACGAACTAAATATTTAAAGTTCATTCAGTGTGCTTTTCCTAAGCAAGTGTCCTGTGTTTTCGTGTGGTTTTTCAGATGTAGATGGGATTCAATTTTTTTTCTGAGAACCAGTGAAAGCCTAAAGTTTTTTAAAAATATTATTATTATTTTTTACATTCTTTTATAATGCGGAGTGTTTTAATCCATTAAAAATGGAAACCTTAGACGCGTATTCAGGCAGAGCTTATTTTTCTTGTAGTTAACATGTAAAGCATGGAGACATCACTTACCGTAATCGTATCATATCAAAAGTGTATCTCTACACTCCGGCTGAACAGCACTCTTAAGTACTAAATTTGCTTATTTTGAAGAAATCCAAGCTGACAGTTGATTCATGTTGACGCTTACATTTTCTTTCTTGGGTAAAATGCCCAGGATACTTAATATCATTTCTGAGAAGTTTCTGTGCCTGCTTAGGGGGGGGGATGGGTTTATTGCCAAATGACTTTTTCCCATGACACTATTCGTGATCCCATGACAGTTGATGTGGTGGAGCGAAGCCTTTTAAGTTAGAGTCTTCTGTCTCTATAATACTGGGCATTTCCGAAAGATGGCTTTAATCCCTCAGAGGCTTTGATTTATGCTTCTGTAAAAAAAAAAAAGTTTCAGACATATAAACATCCCTAACGTTTGCTCTCTGGTCCACTGTTTTCTCCACAGATGTATCTTGTCATATTCCCTGAGGGGACG
Organism: Chrysichthys cranchii; assembly: GCA_030068335.1. Classification (NCBI taxonomy): domain Eukaryota; kingdom Metazoa; phylum Chordata; class Actinopteri; order Siluriformes; family Claroteidae; genus Chrysichthys; species Chrysichthys cranchii. The sequence goes on along the minus strand of JAQMCW010000037.1, from coordinate 22,623,371 downwards.
CGCTACAACCCCGAGTTGAAAGACGTGATCAAGGCCAGTCAGGCTTTTGCTGCGAAAGAAGGTACCGTCCTATTCGGCACTCCTTGGGGAAAATCTTCTTGGCTGTATGAATTTGATTAGATATTAGACGGAGGCTAAGGTTTCGTTTTGCTGATTAGACTGAGCCCCAGTAGATGTCGGATATGTCGTCGTAGGGCTGAGGGAATTGTGATGGAATCAATGCGTCTCTGTTCCTGTTTGTTTGTATGACTCTCGTAGGACTCTCTGTACTAAAACACATCCTGACGCCAAGAATGAAGGCATCGCACGTAGCGATCGAGTCCATGAAGGGGCGCCTGGACGCAGTTTACGATGTCACGGTGGCTTACGAAGGCACGCTGACTGCAGACGGGAAAAGACGCTCTGCTCCCTCGATGCCAGGTCCACTGACACACTTCACACGCTTCCAACACAGTCAGGAAAATCCTATTAAACTGCTACGTGTAGTAATACACAGACGGTGCACGTAATTCAGTTGATTAACGGGGCCAGGTGATCCGATATAAACGTTAAGTTTGGTCTGGAAGTCCTTAAAACGATCTCGAGATCTGAAAAAGGGCAGCATGCCTGTCGGTGCTTGTTACTTCCAAGTACAATCAGGTTCCTAGAATACATAAATATGGATTTCCTGTTGCTTCCTATAAACAGGAAGTTATGGCGTGCTATCATCCCGCGCCTTGGTGTTCCCAAAAACATTAAAGCCATCACTTGTTATGCAAAAAAACATCCTGTTTTGGGAGCAGAATAAACAGCACTGGCTGTTTAAGTCGTGTTATTGATACCACAGACATTCTTCACATGTTAATCAAGTGCTTTAGGCATTGCATAAGGGTGAGTCAGATATGATTTCAGTGTGTGTGTGTGTGTGTGTGTGTGTGTGTGTGTGTGTGTGTATATATATATTAGTTTTGTTTTTGTTTTTTTTTTTTGTAATAAATTTAGATTTCCCCATTGGTCCACAGCAGGTGTGCGTGTTTGTGTTGCATTGCGCGTACTGTATGGTGTTCCTGCTTTTGCTTTCGTGTATTTGTCAGAAGATTTAGATAACGCTCAGCTTTGAATCATGTATACTGTATCCGTCGGAAAGCTCAATTAGAAGCTCGTTACTGTTTCGCCGCACGCGATTTGTTTTTGGTCGTATCTCGGATACCATTGTGCAGCAAGGTTTTAAATCGTATCCCCTGGGTTGCAAACGTTCACAGCTCATTCCTGATATCTTTAGCTAGACGGAAAGGGGAATGTGTCTGTCCAATCCATTCTCTATGAATGAAGTTATGGTATATTTATGTAACTCACAGGGGGAGCAAATACTGACCTGCACTACTTAGTCCGTTTTCTGTTGTTGATCTAAGCCAGAAACAGCCTGAAATGCGAGATTTGACAGTCTAATTGATGATATGCTTAAAAATGCAACATGACATAAGGACATGATACACGTATGCTGAATTTATTTCAAATTTTTATATTTTGTTCGCTCAGTAATTTAAAATGCCTTAATTTCATTACACTAATAATACCTAATACACACAACAGTTGTTCTTTTTTTCAGTACTCTCTCTCTTTTTTTTTATTTATAAAGAAAATTAATTTTATATAAGTGAAGTAGTTTAGTCCAGACTTCATGATTTAATAGCTGTATTTTATCATACTGTATAGAATATATATTTCTCTTATATAGGCTTTTTTTTTTTCCCTTGTTAGTTAAAATACATGTGGCAAAAAGAGGCATACCTAACCATTATAATCATCCAGTGTGTGCTTGCTAAAAATCATGTTCCACAGTTTGCGTCCTCTTTGCTGTTATAATAACCTCCACTCTTCTGGGAAGACTTTATGCTAGATTTTAAAACGGGCTTGTCTCAACAGGTTGGGAAGGAACCGTGTGTGTGTGTGTGTGGGTGTGTGTGTGTGTGTGTGTGTGAGAGAGAGCCATGTATGCACAAAAATTTGGATATATAGTGTACACTCACTGTCCACTTGAGTACAAACATCGTGTTTGTCCAATATTACATGAGTGAATACAAAATATCTACATAGCTTCAAGTTTCCAAGATTTGATATTACTCTTATTGCGTGATGTAACAAATGAATACTTCCTACCCAGACATACACTGGCACGACGACGTGACAATTTCTCTGGTTATATTATATTAATAATTTCGTAGGTGTTCCATTTGACTCTTGAATTTACTGAGTGCTGAGTTTAGACTTGGTGCTGAACATGGCAGACACCGTGCACAGGAAAACACATCGCTCTTAAATCTGGCAATGTTGGCATTTAAATGTCGGCCTAATTAAAAAAAAAAAAAAAAAAAAAAAAGTCACGTGCAAAATCTGTAACAGAATCTTTAGAAACCCCTAAAAAGAACTCAAGCTGAGGTTTTCATTATTGGCACCGCCAGCAAGCAGCTCCTGACCTATTCTGTACATGCACAAAGTACGATAGGAGTAACCAGAGGTGGTGAGACTGCAGTAAGCCTTGTTTTAAAGAATGTAAACTGCAAAAACAACTATATATAAAAGAAAAGCCTATTCAAGAACCATTGCATTGATCCATCATTAGCTGTCTTGAAGAATGTTGCTGCATCGGTGATGCCTGAGACGTTTATATTTGAACGTAATGGCATTCAACAGCGCCCCTCCATGGCTTTAGGGGTATGTATGTATGTATGTATGTATTCTGCCCTGCAAAGGCAGAACGCCATAACCTCAAGTTACATAACATACAAGTTAAGGTCTTTTGCCTTTGTACGGCAGTATTACATTAAAGCAAGATGTTTATTTTTAGATTGAGAGAGAGAAAATCTGTATCACTCAAGCCTAAAGAGGTATGTACTGTACTTGTATTTACTGTATAACAGCTGCGACTTTGTCTGGTTTCTCATTAACAGAGTTCCTTTGTAAAGAATGCCCCCGAGTGCACATCTACTTTGAGCGCCTGGACTTGAGGGAGATTCCCCAAGAGCCCGGCTTTTTCCGCAGGTGGCTTCACGACCGATTCGAGATTAAAGATAAGTAAGGGTTTCTCATTCCTGTGCTCAGTCTCACCATGTACTCCACCTCTAAATGAACTCTACCCTAGGTTTGGAAAAATCGCACCCTAAGAAAGCCCTTTACCTTATTTTAGGTTGCTGACTTCCTTCTACGAGTCTGAGGACCCTAAGGAAAAATGCAAGTTTCCAGGAGAAGGTCGAAGGTCACCACTCAGCCTCAGCAAGACGCTGCCTTCGCTGCTGGTGTTGAGCGGCCTCACTTTGTCAGCGCTGTTGTCCGAGTCAGGTAGAAAACTCTACGTGAAAACGTGGATCTACGGGACTCTCTTGGGATGGCTGTGGGTTCATGTGCGACCATGAGGTAAAAGAAAGCGCTGCCATCCTGCCAGCTCACATCAGCGTGAGGAGACCAGTGCTGGTTAGATGCTTGTGTTTACAGCCAGCCATGCTGTCACGTCTTGGAGTGTTTTTCCCTCCCTCTTTTTGGGCCAAGAGGTGTTTGCTGGAGGATGACCACATCTCTCTTTATTCACTGCGTCTTTTGCTTGCTTGGTTTTACATTCTCGGCTTCACGTCCATTAGGTTGGGTATCTCACTATTGTGAACTGGAAATAAAAAAAAAAAAAAAAGAAGAGCAGAATTTTAAATGGGGTTATATATACTTGCACAAATGTTGCTTGAGATTTTTTTTTTTTTTTTTTTTTTTTTTTTTTTTTAAATTGTGTTCAGCTTTTCACACAAGTATTCATATTATTATTACCATGATTAATGGCATTTTTGTTTCTTTTGGGTTTTTTTCATGCTTTCATAAAAATTGTTTTCTCTTATGATTGGGCTTGGCTGAGATTTACATAATTTGTCGGTTTATGCATGACTTTTTTTTTTTTTTTTATAAACACACACCATGTCCTTTTATCTCCTGTATTTCTTTGATTGGTAAATTGGTTTGTTTGGGTTTTTTTTTTTTTTTCTTTGCACAATTGATTCTCATGCAATGTTGCCAAACGTCAGGATGGAGAAGCAGTATACTGTCACTACATATCGATCTAATAAATATATATTTGCAGTAAAATGCGACAGGGGAGCATTTCACTGTACTCTGACCTTAACATGCAAAATTAACCCTGGTACCTCAGTCGCTTTTCATTATTCACTTGTTCACAAAACTAGCGTGTATACATACATTTTGCAGATAACTTTAAGACAAATTTAATACCACGCACATAATCGCCACAGTTTGGTTTCCCCGATGCAAGAAAATAAATAAAATAAAATAACAACACAGATTTGGAGATGACGAATATTAATTCCATGATTTAGTTAATGCCATTTGATATACAGGCAATATAGTGAGTGCCTTTACATGTACAAAGTTCTGCCCAGCTGCACTGGGACTTTTTTGGGGGGGGTTTACCAGTATTATGCTATTATGCAATATTGGGTGAAATACCCCAAAAGACCATTTACCGCCTACATGTCAGTATTTAACACTTAAGCTGCTCACAGTAGTGTCGCTTTAACAGTTCGTGGAAAATATGTGTATCTGTTTTGGCTGCTTCTGTTGACGTTTAACAAGAGCGTTCTTAATGGAAAATGATGGCAATACGCTCACGGACCACTTACAGAAACATCTATACACCTGCTGATCCATGCAAGGATCCATGCAGGCAACCACGTGGCAGCAGAGCCATGCATAAAGATGCAAACATATACAGACGTGGACAAAATTGTTGGTACCCTTCTGTTAAAGAAATAAAAACCCACAATGGTCACTGAAATAACTT
>JAQMCW010000037.1:22593340-22604422 GCA_030068335.1 Chrysichthys cranchii | reverse complement strand
TTTATTTCACCCTTTTTTTTTTTTTTTTTTTTTTTTTTTTTAACTGTTTAGCCCAAGCATTACTTGATTTTTGTGCATTTTGAAACTAAGAAAGCACAAACAGTTGGAAACAGAAAAAACTAAAAGAACTGTTTTGCAGGTATTAGCCAAGCTGGCGTGTGGTATCAACAAACCAAATCGGCAGACGGTGCTACCTCTGGGATCGGTGTCTGAACTCTTCATGACGCTGCCCATCAGTAAAATGTAAGTATGTTCCCAATAAGGCTAGAGTTACTTTAGATGTAGCGTCTCTATTTATATCCAGTCTATGATGCGGTCGTTCCTCGTGGCTGTGTTTCAGTCGCAATCTGGGAGGGAAACTGGGCGTCTCCATCACTGAGACTCTGGGGGTGGAGAACATGGGTGAGCTCACTCAGTTCACACGGGCACAACTGGAGGAACACTTTGGAGAAAAGACTGGGTAAGACTCAGAGCGCTTCTCCACCCAACACAGTGCCACCGCACAGATCAAGACAAGAAGTCCGAATCAAGTCCTCTCTGTGTGTGTGTGTGTGTCTCATTTCCATCACATAACACTACTTTGTGAATGTAGGAAAGGAGAATAATGATATGCATAAAAAATAAAACCCTAACAGAAGTGTGCCTGTACTGTAATACAGGTGCTCCTCTAGTTACGATGGCTCGACTTACAATGACAAATTGTAAAATAAACAAAACAATTTGTAAATTGTTAAATTTACAAATTGTAAAATATTTAGAAAATGTTTAAAATTCGCAGGCAGTGTAACAGCATAAGACGTACGATGCGTTCAGATGATTCACTCGCCTTACTCTAATTTTAATACAAAAGCATGTCTTCTGAATGCCCCAGCATGTCTCCTACAGGAAAAGACTCCTGGGTAGACTAGGCTCAGCAGTGGTTCGACATACGCTAATTTTCTCTTACGATGGGGAAATCTGAACGCATCTCCATCGTAACCTGAGGACTGCCTGTATTTAACGTAGGTCACTATGTAAGCTGTACAGCTCCATTATTATAAACTCTTAAGTAAAGAGACGACGAAGAGGTTTTCGATAAAATTAGAGCCGAGAGACACAAAAACAGATGTTTTGTGTTTGAGCTGTATACATTTGAGGTTAATTTAATCAGAGTTAAATTTGGCATTGATCATGGGACAACTATTAGTGACAACACGGAGGTTTTACTGTGCAAAAAAAGATGAATAATATTAAAAACAAAACACTGGAGCTACAGTTATTCACCTTCTGTGTAACCAAGATAACCGCCCCTAACCATTTGGAGCAAATTGGCTGAAGTGTTTCGTTGTTGTCCAGGCCGTGGCTGTACGACTTGTGCAGAGGCATCGAGTTCGAGCCGGTGAAACCCAGGCAGCTTCCCAAATCCATCGGGTGTAGCAAGAACTTCCAGGGAAAGTCGGCTCTGGCTACAAAATCTCAGGTAACAAAAGTCTCGAGTTACGTGCAAGAAGGCTTATCCATCATTTTGTGCTGTAGTTTGTCTATCTCTATTTATCGATCTATCGACCTATTTATTTATTTATTTATTTATTTATAAAATCCAAGGTTCAGCACTGGCTGCACCAGCTGGCTCTTGAGCTGGAGGAGAGACTGAATAAAGATAAAGAAATGGCAAGTGTTAAATGCTGCTCATGCCGATCCCTGTTCTTTTTCTCTGCCTGCGGAAATGTGCAGTATCTATCTATTTATTTACTTACTTACTTATATATATTTTTGCCATTAACTCCGCAGAACGGCCGAGTTGCTAAGCTGCTGACTGTGGGTATCCGCCAGGCCGGAGATAAAAAGCCCAACAGTTTCTCTCGCTGCTTTGCTCTAGCGCGCTACGAGGCCTCGAAGATTTCCTCCGACGGCTTTGCCATCATCAAGAGCCTTAACGCTGCTGGCAGCCATCAGGAAGCCTGGTGAGTCAGCTTTAATGGGATTTTGGACTCCCATTAAACCACTTAACCTCGTGTGACCTCGAGCACTAATTCGTGGACGCGAGAGTAATCCTGCTCTCTTGATATGAAGTCATCGCCACCGTCTTTCATTCCCTGTTCCGGTGGCTTTTCCGGTATTTTATACAGAGGGGAAAATGACGAGTTCACATAAAACGAGCGGTAGGCATAGCAGATGAGTGCTGGGTCAGTTTGTCCTTTAAACAGTGGGTGTGTTTTCTTGACAGGAGAACACACATTATGTAGGTTGATAAAACAATGCTAATATTTTTTTAACAACCCGAATCACCCCAGTGAATTAAATCATCGTGCGATAAAATGTTCCACAGGTATATTACGATTTTGATTTACAGAACGCAGAGTGGAGGTCAACTAAACCATGTGCATTTAGCAGTCTTTAACATATATTCATGCAGCAATATATTCGACTCCTATTAAAGGTTTATTTCAGTGTTTGCCATCTTCCCAATCGTGTGAGTCTTTTTATTAGTCGTTTTTTTTCTTTTTCTTTTGTAATTCTCTGCCACCGAGTCGAGGAAGCTTTATGCTTTTGGGTTGTCTGAGATTCTTATTAGAGCGTTATCTCAAGAGCGAGAAGTTTGAGTGCCTGAATGTTAGTAGGATTTAAATGAATTTATCACTGTAGATTATAGTTATTGTTGAAGGTTTGTTGGAAAGCTGATGTATCTTGTGTTTCCTTCTTTGTGTTCTTTGCCTTCTAGGTCTCCTCCCCTCACCTGTCTCCATTTATCTGCCAGTAAGTTCAGTGAGAACTCATCAGGAGAAATCACCAGTTTCCTCAGCAGCGACGTAGCGCCAACCCAGTCGCGTCCAAAAACACACGAGGTGGCTTCGAAAACCGACACCACACCCAAGAAACTTGGCAGTATCCAGGCCCTTTTCCAAAAAGCTGCTGAGAAGAAAAAGAGGGAAGCGGATGAAAGTTCTATACAAAAGGACCTAGTCACTTTGTCTTCCTCTGAGAACCTTCCCCATAGTACAGCAAGTATGGATCCTCAGAAAGCCCCAGTGGTGTCAAATACGTCATTTTCCTCTTTTTTTCAAAGAAAGACCCTGGAGAAGTCCTCTCATGGGTTCCCTAAAGAGAAACGCATGCAAGAAGGTGCTGAGGATAAATCTCAGGACGAACGGTCTCGACAGGATCCTTCACGCACCTCATGTAGTGTCGATGAGCACGATCGTGCCGAGATCCTCACTCAGGGTGTCAGCCGTGAAGACAGCAGAGAGGACTTTCACACCTGTGAACGCTGCGGACAGGAAGTGTTAATGTGGGAAATGCCAGAACATGCAGACTATCACTATGCACTCGATCTGCAGAATTCCCTCTCGTCATCGTCGTCATCGTTTCCTGCCTCAGTCGTGAATGAAACGGCGTCATCATCACGTGGAAAGAGCAGACCCAAAACACAGGCTGGACCTCAGGCAAAGAGAGCAAGGCCCATGGACAACTCCACCACTCTGCATTCTTTCTTCAAGAAAACATAATTTTTTTTTTTCTTTTAACCATGGATCCTCCACTTAATCAGACTGTTTTACTTCCTATTATTATTATTATTATTATTATTATTATTTAAAGAGCTCACTGACTTCGTTCTGTCTTGACACAGACCCCAAAAATGCATGATAATCATGTTTCTGTCTGGCTTACAAATATGAACATATAAACGTAAAAAAAAGAGTAATTTCTCAAGGAGAAAGGCTTAAAAAGCTTTTAAGCTTGAGAAACCCAAGTCACTTAAGATTGTATCTCGTGTCTAATTGAAGATTTTAATAAATGGCATCATTTCATCTGGATTGTGATGCATTTTAGTGTCGTGGAGGAGTACTGCGATGCTCAGGAACCCCCACACGAGGGCAGCACAGTATAACTACCTGAGCAGCTGCTCAAATGATGTTAATTGATCATGTTATCTGGAGCAATAGATCAGAATCTAGATTTGACGGAACCCCTATCCAAACAGGTTGTTCAGAATGGGTACAAACAGGAGATCGGTTTTTGCAACGGTTTTGATTAGGTTGCTAGTTTGTTTATATTTTACTAAATAAAGCGATATAAATTATTCCAAAAGTGACGACGCACATTCTCTCTCTAGTTGAGACCAGTTATGAAGTGGAGTGATGGAGCTTGAGGTTGAGGAACCGTCAGAGCCAGACACGCCATGCTGACGGACACACTACACTTTTGTCTTCTTTCGTGAGTTGAGTGAGAGTTGTTTTGCATTTGCGTGACAACAGGAGCTGTACGTATGACGTTCATGGTGATGGAATGTGATTGCAGCTTCTTGCATCAGCTTTCGGTTTCACTGAGCAAGGTTGACGGCCCATTTCATCATGCACACCTTTTAGGCACCATGTGTCCAAAAGTTTGTGGACACCTGACCATCACAGCCATATTTTTTTTTTTTTGTTTGTTTGCTTTTTTTGAGGTTTCCCACGAGATTTTGGAGCATGGCTTGGATTTGTGGTCATTCAGCAACAAGAGCGCTGATCGAGGACCTCCTGTGCAACTGTGTGCCTCAACGTTGTGGCAACAGTATGGGTCCAATGGTCAGGTGTTCACAAACTTTTGGCCACAGTAAATATGCAAACTGTTCAAAGTACTGGAGGCGGGAAAACCCTTCTTTTTACAATGCACCAAAGAAAGCACACTAAAGGAATCAATCATGAACATTTTATTGTTTCATATATAGCATAAATATACAAATGTATTTATTTTTTTTTACAATCAATTCACCAAAAAGAAAAGCTAGAAGTCTAAAAATCTTTTAAAAATAAGATAAAAAAAAAAAAAAAAACCTCAAACAATAGTTTTTCCCCCCTAGCACTTCTTTTCACGAGACGCTCAGAAGAGAGACCTCATTTTATATATATATATATATATATATATCTATAGCTAGCGTGTCAAAAACAGATGACTGAATAAAACTAGAAAGAACTAAACGACGTAAACTTTTGTTTGTTTTTCTTTCATTTTTGGTTTAAATACATTTGTTTTTCCTAACGTCTAAAATTGCACAAGAAACACAATAAACAACGTACTAAAGGTGTTACCGTGTGCCTTAATGTGGTACACATTTAATTAGTGAACTCGACATGCATAAAGTGGTTGTTGTAGACAGACGCATCGTCAGGGTTTAGAAAACTAATGTATCAACCCTCTTGATGTTCATAATAGGAAAGGTTTAGCACCAGGTTCAAAAAAACAAAACAAAAACAAGAATGTGTGGGGTTCGATATCCAACTCGGCGAAAAAGGACCTTGTCGGATTCAAGGCACTACAAAAGAGCACCTCGATTTAACATTATGACATCAGTAACCTAACGAAAAAATCAAAAGATTGTTACTATAAAATCATTGACGCAACAGATCAGGGAGGAAAAAGAGAAAACACGATGTGCCTGAGGCCTGCAGTACAGTTTGCATAAATCAGTAAAAGAGCAGCAGAGATACTTCGAGGGAGACTGCTCGAGTCGACGGCTACTGCACTTCATCTAGGGTCTGTGTGAAGAAGGAACATGCAATGCTTCCTGAGCAACTAAAGCACTTGAGTGTAGGCAAGGATATCAACAAGATCGACGTTACTACACACAGGACGAAGCTGATTTTGTCATACGACGTGGTATTCAGGCACAGTGAAGCACAAAGGACCACACGATGGTAAGGCAGTGCGAGACACCTTCAGAGTGTCTCAGTGAGCTGAAACATTCAACCCTGTAAAGCCTGAGCCTGCAGCTACGTTAAAGTGCCTTGGTTCATATCGTATCTATTCTCCTTTTCCCAAAGACAACGGAGACTTCTAGAGGGTTTAAGTAAGTTTAAGCTAACAGTGCTGGTATTTCATTGTAAAAGTTGGTTGACAAGATAGTGCTAAAAAAAAAAAAAATCCAGTCACCGCTGTAGCTGCCATTAAAATACTTAAAACACCTCAGATTTTAGTACACGTGTGAAGATGAAGGGTTTAGATTTAGACAGCTATCAGAAGTAACTCTCATTCAGACTGCCTTCCAAGATCCTAAAGTTGTTGCCTTTCATTATTAATGTAGGGGTTTCCAATAGCTTTCCTGGAGATCGACCAAGCTGCAGACTAGAGTTCCAACACACCTGGTGCCACCTGTGTGTGTGTGTGTGTGTGTGTGTGTGTGAGAGAGAGAAAGAGCGTGTGAAATTAGGCCTAGGACTAAATTCTGAAAGGATGACGAGGCACGCTCACATGCTTTTACACAGCTTGTATGTTGTGGCAAACGAGTGCGAAGTGTTTGTGCGAGGAGCGCATTCGAAGTCTTTAAAAGGAAATGACAAACAACCCATGCTGTTGAGGTAAATAACACGGGTCTGGCAGCACTGAGGTTCAGTCGTCTTTTAGCTCTTAGTCAGTCAGTAGGTTTGACATTTGCTTTAAAAAACCCTAAAGGGCTAGGTGTCCACCCATATCGACAGGAACGCCTACCAGACTCATACTCCAGTCCAAGCTCGATATAGCGACCATTGCATTCACGCTTTATACAGAACCTGCTCACTTCCTACATTCCTAAAACAAACATTAAAAAAAAAAAGCTATAAAACAGATTAATAGCTTAAGAGAAAACGGGTCTTTAAAAAAGGCTCGAGGTTGGTAGAGGAAAGGCTTTGGTAAAAGAAAAGGAAGTGTAAATGGCATTGGGGCTCGTTACGAAAAAGGGACTCGGAGGATGAATAGAGGACTGGTGTATTCTGGTAGGCTGTGCTTGTATCATCTGGGACGATGACGACAGAGAGACAGAGACAGACAGACAGACACAGAGAATGCGACGCTACGCTTGGTGTTGATACTGAGACAAGGGCTGTAGGTTGGTGACTTGTCCGATGCCTTTGGTAACTCCGTGTCTGAACAGCAGCTTGGCTCCCACTTTGAGGTACTCTGGATGTTTGATGAACCTGAATCGTGCCACTGCTTTCTCGCCTGTGCGCAGCTCCTCCTGACAGACAGACAGACTTTGTGTCACACAGTCTTCCTTAATATTCATAGACTACGTAACCTCACCGAAATTTTGTCGATATAAATGAACTGAATAATTCCGAGAGGAATAAAGACCAGGCAAGTGATCATATCGCCAGGTGCTAACAAGACTCTCGGCAGTCCTGATGTCTGACGCGTATCAGGATTGGAGGAGTGTTTAGATCTTACTGCAAAGCACAAATCCCTAGTTGCCTAGCAGCTCATTAGCTTGTGTTCCGTACTGAACTACAAGCCCACTCGGTGATTTCTAAAATCCCTTGCGACTTAATAGCAGGGTGGCAGTCGGACACCTTCATTACTGAGTCATAGAGACATACTTTCAGCTTCCTTGACAACTGGATTGTGCTGTTGCATGAAACATCCACTGCATGTTCCTGATTAATGTCATTGTTAAGGGACACTGGTTTGTCCCAGAGCTTGAACATTACGTCCTGACAATTAACCCGAGCAATGACAGACCTGTCTCTGGTATTGGTATCCAAATTCACTACTATTTATACAGCATTCGTTTTCTCTCATAAAGCTAGCGAAATCATTCTACAGATCTTGTAATTTAACAACAATAACAACAACAAAAAAAACCCCAGCCAACTAAAAGGTAATTACATGGCTAATGGTAACTGTAAGCCTTGTTACGTACTACCAGGGTGCATTAATAATTAAACAGCCACCTGTACGTCTTATACTCTCCACAATGTTGCATGCGAGCAAAAGTGAGAGACTGGGATGTATTGATCTCGAAAGCGCAAGCAGAGTCTCACCTTCCCTTGCAGAGCCTCCACTGTGGCTGTCTGTCTCACGTTGCCCACGTGCACGGTCACCTGGAAGCCTTTGTGGAAAGTCTTAGCATGGAACAGCAGTACGATCTCAGCGTCAAACATCCAGCAGATAGTGGGATTCATCTCTGGACTCACCATCACCATTCCCTGGAGTCAAAGAGAATGGGTACGTAACAGCACAGGAAAAGAAAAAAAAACAACAACAACCTACACAGGTTGTACCTTCGCACGCAATCACACTGACAAACCTTTCGTAACAGCGAGCGGTCGAAGTCGCCCAGTGCCAGTGTCGCTGCCTGTCCAGCTCGGAGCACTCTGCATGCGGATCGGTTTCTCTGGATGCTGCACACGGTGAGTTCGCGGAATTGGCCGTCATCCGTTGGCCCTACCACTAACTGGTCGCCTTCTCGGCAGATACCGCTGCATAGAAACAAGGTGGGTCAGGACGTGATGCCATGTGATTAACACGATCAGTTCGACTTCTACAACCACGAGGACTCAAAATGTCCGACATGTGGATTACCTGTAAAGAGTTCCACCCACTACAGTCCCAACATCAGGCACTGTGTAAATCTCATCAACCTGCAGAACGAAGAAAAAAAACCAAACAACACAGGGACTTAATGGGGGGGGAAGGGCACAATATTTGCTTTTTAAAATCTAGGCTTACAATATACTGTTCATCATACGAACCTGGAACTCGGTGAGCTGCAGCATGAGCTCCTCCTGCTCTTTGCTGTTACTGAGGGGAGGCAGGATGTTAAAGAACACCTTGAGCAGCTCTAGGTTCTCCCCCGATACGCTGGACAGGGTGAAGATTGGTGTGATGCTGAACAGATCAATGGCATGAGGCCAAAATTAATGAGACGCAGGCCAAAGGACAGGAAGAGCATGCAATGTAGTAACCCTCCTCAGCGGTGCAGTTTCATTCACTTTCTTTGCTTGTACGGCGAAAAGAAAACTATTCCAACAACGCATCAAAAGTGAAAAACATACCGAGACGAATTCGGGTTAAAGCAGTGGAATGTGTACCGTTTGTCCTGTCGCTAGCGCTTATTTAAGACGGGGTATTAGGGCCACATATGAAGAAAAGGAATATTTTTGCCATGACTAGATTAAAGTCGACATTAAACTCGAAATGTCGAGAATAAAGTTGAACTCAGACTGATCGATTGGCTGACGACTCAACATGCCTCGTGTAGATGATTTGGTCAAATTGTATCGGGTTTAGCGCTAAAGAAATCCTCGCTGTTTTAGCGCAGAACCACAGTGTGATCAGTAGTGTAAGGACACTGAAAAGGTTCCGCCGAAAACTTTTTGTTCAGAAGGAGAAATCATACAACCTTGAAGAAGTGGCCACATTCTTGCAAACTGAAATAGCTGGAAATGGGCAGATGCAAGGAAATCGATGGTTACACCGGCGTCACATAATGTGCGTGTCTGAGACTGCAGCTGTGGAGTGGTGGCTCTCTCTCTGAACTAGTTTTGAATGTCGAGATTAAAGTTGACATCTGATTTCAACTTTATTCTCGAAATTTCGCAAAAATATTTATTTTCTTCATGTGTGGCCCTAATACTCTGTCGTACTTATTAGTTGTGTGGGTGTTTTTTTTTGTTTTTGTTTTTTTTGGCACAAATCTCTCTGTACCTTGGGGACTGTGCAAACTGCTGGGCTGCAGTGACCGCGTCGTCTTCGCTGTTCACCACCAGTGGAATTTTGTTGCAGCCAGGCTGCTTGAGGACGCGCTCCAACTGCCGAACAGTTCTCTCCACCGTGGCTTTTGTGCACAGATCCACCTTACTGACCACGATGAAGATTGGCACCTTCAAGGCCATAGCCAGTCCAAGGTGCTCCCGCGTGGTGCCCACTGAAAAAGAGCAGAAGATCACATGTAAACACTTGTTGGAGACAGGACATTTATTTATATGTGTATCTTTACACATTTATCTTTATTCTAGCGCTTCTCGTCGAAAAACAAAGAAGTCCAAAACATATTTGGGCCATTTCACAATAAAATGTGTCCAGCTGGTCAAAAAATGAATTTTTTTTATTGGATATTCTAACTTTACAGTTAATCATCCTTAAAAAAGAAGTGGTTTGTTAAAGTCGGTGCAGCCAAGCCGTAGGCATCATCATCATCTTAACAGAAAATCAAGCTTGGAGAAAATCAGCTGTAAACTTTGACGTGCAAATTAAAATTCATACATAGCACCCATCTATTTGGCCTACAAAGTCACAGGCTGTTGTACGGCGCAATATTTTAGTGACCGACATTATAGATTAACGCATCTTATGTATTTAAATCACTGTATCTCGGAAAGAACTTTTGCTACTCCATCCTCATTTTGTGGCAACACGCCTCCTTTATGCTTTCAAGACTGTCCTATAGCTCAGGTCCATGCTACGATCACTGTAAAGGAGAATCATGGGAGCAGGGGTTCCTCGTACTTTCTCAATACGAGAGCCAAAAGAGAAATTTGGTGTCACAGTGGGACCCAAACTTACAAAAATATATCAGGAATACTCATAACATCTACATTTACACACAAAACAAACCTGCCAAATAATGACCCAATAAATAAAGATTGGCGACCCATTTTAGGTTGCGACCCTTAGTTTGGGAAACATATATATCAATATTTCCCAAACTAAGGGACTTTATATATATATATATATACTGTATATGAATATGAAATTAGTGTTATAATGATTTGAAGGTTTGATATATAGGTTGAGGATTTGGTAAAAAAATTAATTGTTCTGGACTGCATCTTGTCCCAAACCCAATGCCACTAAATACCCCCTGATCAAACTGTCACTGGCTTGATGCACAGCACATTGGCTTCACATGACACATAGTTGAGATTCTGGAGGCATGCAAGCCTACTTTCCCATAAACCCCTTCTCTCTCTGTCTAAATTAGACACGGCATGGTTTTGTGCAAACTCTGTGAAATTCTGCTATTACACACACTTCACTACATGCACTTGTAATTTGGAGTACAGCCCAGAGGCACACAAATACACAACTGGCTAAAGAGAAATGAGACAACAGCCAGCCATCAACATAACAGAAGATGAAGAAAGAAACACAGAGAGAAAGAGAGGGAGGAAGAGGCTAAGAGTAGTAAGAGAGAAGGGAGAAAAACACTTACTGTTCGTTGACGACAAAGATGCAGTTGTCTTGTGATGGTGCACCAGAGACCGGATGTTTGCAGGTCACTTTCCGCTCATTGTGACTGTGGAAGGGAGGGAGGGAGAGAGAGAGAGAGAGAGAGAGAGAGAGAGAGAGAGAGAGAGAGAGGGG
>JAQMCW010000037.1:22577121-22587558 GCA_030068335.1 Chrysichthys cranchii | reverse complement strand
CCCCCCCCCCCCCCCCCCCCCCCCCCCCCCCCCCCCCCCCCCCCCCCCCCCCCCCCCCCCCCCCCCCCCCCCCCGGTCGATGGACATTCTTGCACAGTTTGAAAAACAATAGATCGTGACAGCTTTATACCATCTGTTCTGCCTGATTACAGAAACAGAGAGTCAGTTTAATCTATAATCACACAAACTTATTCATAAAGTTTCATATTCTAGTAATGCTCAAAAGCGCTTATGATTCAGGTCATACATTTGTTTAAAAGAAGAAAAAAAAAAGCTATTTAAAGCCAAATCCCATTTTTTTGTGTTGTTTTTTTTGGCAAGATGGCTAATGAGGAATTATGAAGCCAGAAGAAATTCACAAAAGCTTACCTTGTACTCTATATTTCCCTCTTCAGCCTGAAACAAAAGAAAAGGCCAGAGTCTTTAATGAATAGGACTGAAACAATAACTAGCACAGTTCAGTTTTCTAGGTCACAAAGCATGGACCTGCATATGACCCACGCCCCGAAAGGTCCGTCAGCCAGGACACAAAGGATTTAAAATCGAAAGGGAAACACCTGAGTGGACACATTGCCCTGTGTGCTGGGAAACGGTAATTAGGCTAAACTGAAATATATTAAGCCTAATAATTGCCTAATCAGTTGAGCATGACATGAGCAGTGTTTAAACTGGGTTAGACAAAGTGGTTAAAGTCCAGAAGTGTACATTGAATAAAATAACAATCTTTTTTTTTTATATTTCTCTCAAGGAATAAACTCACAGAATAACTGCACCTCAGAATTAAGTGATCTCCACCTAAATCAGTTTATTATTTATTTAACAAAAAACAAAAATAAACCCAAACAAACAAAACAGGTTCAAACTAGCAGTGGTTAGTGTGAATGCGTCACAGCTCCACGGTTCAGTCCGGCGCTTGAGTATTATATGCATGTTCTCCCCAGGTCTTTTTAGGTTTCCTCAGGGTCCTCTGGTTTCCTTCCACCATCCAAAAACAAGCCAGTAGCTGGATTGGATACTGTCAACAGCCCCAAAAGTGTGAATGTATGTATACGTGTATGTGTGTGCATGATGTCTGGGGGTATTCCTGCCTCACACCCACTGTTCCCAGGATAAGCTCAGTGCTCGTGAGCGGGATGAAGTACTTAGTGCAGATGAATGAATGAGTTTCACAGCAGTGTTTTTAAATAGCACAGCTCAGGCTGAGGTTAGTCGGATCGTTTTACCTTGAGGGGCTGATCCGAGTGCGTGCGCGTATGTGTGTGTGTGTATGTATGTATATGAAAGAGCAAGTCAGCACGGAATTTCTTTCAAACCCGAAGATCTTAAATGAATGATGTACACGTAGAAACATTGTACTTTGCTACTGCTGTTCTTCTCCTCCTCCTTGTCCAGTCCCTCAGAGTGGCACAGTGGTCCCTCCTCTCTCGCCTGTCTTCAGTCGGAATCAGGATCTTTACAAACACAGCTGTTACTGCAGTGTGAGCTCCACAAGTGTCCCCCCATCTTTACTGGACACATTCTTAGACTTCTGTAACTCGGACACAGTACCACTTACTGCACTCTTACTCCTGCTACTCACAACACGGTGTTTACTGCTCTCTCTGTTGTATTCTCCAAGAAAACAAATGAAAAAAATGGAGGAAAAAAAGCAACCCAAGAAGAGTAAAGGAACTTTGTCTACGTGTCCAGCGGGGTCTCACACACACACACACACACACACACACACACACACACACACACAGGCTAACTCTGCTCAACCGCAAGCATTAAACCTAACTTTTTGCTAGCTACGTTTTATATATATATATATATATTTATAACCCAAACACATTAACAGTACAAGTCTGCCTCGTTATTGACAGTAGAACGCTAACGGTGTGTGCTAATGGAGGTGCATATGGAGTTAGCTAGCTAACTAGACCATGAATCAGTCTTATGTTAATAATAATAACAACACAACATAAGAGCGTTATTATTATTATGCTAAATGTTGTGTTGTACCAGATACCCGTGATGATAGATACCCGAAGGAGGAGAGGAAGCTCGGCTCACCTCCGGAGGTAGATAGGGTGGGTTATTGCTGGCTTTGGGGTACCGGCCACAGCGGCTCTTTGCCTTTTTGCCATTTTTCGGAGGCGCCTTCTTCGGAGCCGCAGCAGCAGCAGCACTGCTGGAAGCCGAGCCGCTTCCTGGAGCCTTAAAAGCGGAACCTGTTCCGAAGAGCTCCGACACCCGCGTGTCCATTTCTGCTCGGACCCTGAAGACAAACCCGAAGTCTTGAGCTACACTCGGTCTCCTAACGACCAACTTTCAAAAAACAAACCCACGAATGTTGTCTGATGAAGGAAGTCATGGACATTCCTGGAGCTTTATCTGCCTACGTTAGAAATAAATGACTGAACAGAAGAAGAGAGCCATAATAAAAAAAGCACCAGCCGGGCGGACACACCGCCTCACATCACACGGCATCACATCCCCAGCTGAGGGGAAGAAAAACAAAAGCAAAAACAACTCGGCGAAGTTTGCGGAAGTAGCTTGCGTCATCTAATTAATATTCATGAGGTGGCGCGTGTGATTGGATGGCGAGAAGGGCGGCTGGGCAAATGAGAGCTTTAAGTTTCGTATGTTGCAACTGCGCTGCAATGTGAATGACATGGACGAGAAATCGGCGCCATGTTGGACAGCAGCTAGTTTGACTCGCAAAGTGTTCCTCCCCAGTTTTGGTGGTGGAAAACAAGTCCACCTATTTTCTTAAAGAGTGAAAATAGACATATAGTAGGATGATATATGTAAAATGGAGTACTATAACATAAAACTATACGAAAGTTCTATCTATCTATCTATCTATCTATCTATCTATCCCTGGAAAACCAAGACCCCCTTAAAATAGTAAAAATATCTCCATTGTCTTAAAATGATGATACAGACTCAGTGAAGACAAAAACAGGTGTTTTTTGTTTTAAATAACCCTGTCCGACTACATGTTATGAAATGGTCCTTATGAGACCTCCTGCGATGTCCATCAACCAATGAGTGGGTTGAATATAAGAGTGAAATAAAAGTTAGGGTCAAATATGACCCCGGGGGTGCTACAGGTCTGTCTGTCTGTCTGTCTGTCTGTCTGTCTATCTATCTATCTATCTATCTATCTATCTATCGCCCTCTTTGTCCTGGTCAGGGTTGCTGTGAATCCAGAGCCTATCCTGAGAATACACTGTAGATGGGGTGGTAGTCCATGGCAGGGCATCATGCACACACACTTTCACACACTCACCCACCCCCAGGAGCAATTAAGCATAGCCCCTGGCATGATTTTGGGAAGCAGGAAGAAACTGAAGAACACAGAGGAAACCTGTGAGGTCACTGTGAGAACATTCTGGGCAAGAGGTAAACATAGTATTAAAGAAACATAGTAAACATAGTGAAACATAGTTTTAAAAAAAAATTGAACTAGAATTAAAAAATAAAACTCTGTGTGTGTGTGTGTGTGTGTGTGTATGAGAGAGAGAGAGAGAGAGAGAGAGAGAGTGAGTGAGCTCATATATGAGTCATTGAGCACTGGCAATGTGTTTGTAGGCCATGTAATATTGCAGTACAGTTGCAACATACTGTATTAAACGAATGGATATTCAAAACTCCTAGTTTGGTCCTGAACCAAGGTTACTGTTTTTATGGACTTTCACATGTACCACAATTTTTCTATCTATCTATCTATCTATCTATCTATCTATCTATCTATCTATCTATCTGTCTGTCTGTCTGTCTGTCTGTCTGTCTGTCTGTCTGTCTGCCTAATCCCATCTGGAACCCTGTCGTCCTGATGCCCACAAGCTCCTGCTCCAATCCTGGGGATAACAGACCTTCTGCTCCATTGATTAACTGCCATCTATGATCAATCTGTCTCCATTTCAGACTATATTATATGAGAAGAGGAGACTGAGTCCAGTAATAACTAGGTTATTGGTATGCTTATTGCTAACCATTAACTTAAATTGGGTATAATTTACAACTGCTAGAGTTCTGTAGAGAATGAGCTCCCCCTGCTGAGTGTTGGTTTCTCCCAAGGCTCACTTGGCCACTCGCACCGTCAGCGTTCACCTTTTTCACTGAGGGTTAAAACATTCATGTCTGTAAGATGAATTCTCTTCTGTTGTATCCTGTGTAATACTATCGTATTATTACAAGTCGCAGCATTGACATGACTACCAATTGCAACCCTTCATTTTCAGCCAGAACCTAAGGACATGCACAAAAGGATAGTATATATTTGCCTAGGCAACAGCACCACCCATTCCTAATAAAGCATACACACCATGCTTGTACACAATTGCATGCACATAATAGAGTTATCACTCACAGAGTTCTATTTTTATTTATACATTTATTAGCATCCCCAAGATAAAGGATGAATTATACAATATTTCTTTATGCTTTAGGAATGCTTTAGGGCTTTTAATTAACTAGCTTTCTTTCTTCCTTCCTTTCTTGAATTTTTGTTTTTAAGAAGTGTGCAAATATATTTAAATGAAATCCATACCCCAAACACTGACAAAGTAGTACGATTTTAGAATGCAAAGTATAAACAATGACAAGAAAAGAAGCTAAAATTTATCACCACCAACTCCGGGAGTGTCGTAGCCTGCTGGTATCTTTAGACTCAGGCAAGTCTGCACTAGCATTAGGATATGATTTCCCCATAGATAATGCACTTCTGTAAGTCATGCTGGATAAAAGCATCTGCTAAAAGCCATTAATGTGAATGTAATGAGATACTGCAAAGCTGTTGATGTTGTGTTTTTTACATTATTTATTTTAATGCAAATGAATGAAATGGAGTTCAGCAGTTTAAGATGTCAAAAATAAGATGTTCAAGTAGTGTTAATATATTTTTACAATATAAGCATTTTTTCATTTATAAATAAAATAAGTATGTAAGTAGTAATAATAATAATAATAATAATAATAATAATAATAATAATGACAAAAACAAAAAAAAAATACTACTACTACTACTACTACTACTACTAATAATCATCATCATCATCATCATCATCATCATCATCATCATCATCATCATTATTATTATAGGTCTGTGCACTTAAAATGAAAAGCCTTGTAACTTAATTTCTGCAAAAGTACGTTAGTCATTTTAAATGCAATGCTATAGTATATAACCAGTCCAGAAGTCATTATACTGTTGTTTTTTTTTTTTTTTTTATGATCTGGAAGTAGGTAAGTGCATTACATTAAAAAAAATCAAGCACACAAACACACTTTGCGCAAACAAAACTTGACAAAAGACAAAAAAAGATAATACTGTAATAACTAAAACCCTGGGTTGCATTTGAAGTGATCTCAAATCAATTTATTTAAAATAAAATTTTTGTCACCAGGGTCAATAAATCCAAACTCTAGGACTCTAGGATGTAAAAATTATATACCCTAAGCAAATAAGCAGCCACTTACTAGCTAAAATTAAGCAAGATATTACTTATATCACAATTTCTTTGGGTAAAATGCATACCTCTGTATGGACAATAAATAAATAAATAAAGAGAGAGAGAGAGAGAGAGAGAGAGAGAGATACTACCATATTACCAAATAACAACAATCATGACATTCATGGCAGGGTCACAGGTTTCCCAGCTCAAGCTGGCACCCTAAAAGCCCACATCTGGACTTTTAGAAACCCATAATATAATTCAACATGAACAAGAGAGCATGTCACAGACATGAGAAAAATATTAGTTCAGCAAACAGAGCACTTCCACCCCCCTCTGTCAAAAATTCCAAATCTCCCATCCTGTTGGCTGATCCGCGGAAGTTTGTTCTGCTCTCTCTGTGTGAAGGGCTTCACTGCAGTGAGAAGTCATTTCATTTCTTTTCGTACCTGACCTGAAAAATGGAGAAATCCAACTGCTTCATTTTGCTTATTCTTTCCTTTGGATATTTACTTCTCCCAGGAAATGCTGTCTTGATGGAGAAACTGGCCGACCGAAAAATATGTGCAGACAAGCACTGCTCATGTAAGTGGAACATCTTATGTAATGAAGTAGAAATGTGCCTCGTTTGACGATAAGCCTTTGCGACGAATCTGAGTTTGGCTATGCGTATTCTCGTCTAGACGTCATCTCGGCAGCCCAAGCTCTTGAGAACTACATTGCTTCTGATTGTCGATTCATCAACCTGAAGAAAGGCCAGACGATATATGTTTATTCTAAACTAAAGCCAGTAGATGGTGCCGGAGTCTTCTGGTCTGGGAGCGTGAGTATCTCTGAGCCCTTAACATCCCAGCTGTCATTTCTGATTCATTTCTCTTCCAGGTACCATTCATGTTTTGATAGGTCTCTACTTGCATTTACTTCTCTATGGGATAAATAGGTTTTCCTTTCCATTTGTCTACATTATGGAAACACTTCGATTCAAAATGATTTAACCCTTGAACTTGAATACGCTCTATAGAACATATAAGGCTATTATGGATCTGACAGTAATACAAGCAGCACAGTGTAGGAGCATATGTCGGTGCTCTGGGATCATGAATAAAGCAGTGGATGAAGACATGAATGAATAAGGGTGCTATCTATCATGAACAGGGAAGAGCACATTAAAAAAAAAAAGGAACCTCATTAGACGTATATGGGGAGGAGTGAAATGCCACTATCTGTGTCTATCTAAGTCAATACAGAAAAAACCTTTCGAGACTGGATTTTCCTTCAGTCCTTTAACCGTTATCCATCCAAATGCTGGGTTTATTAAATAAATGTGAGCATGCAGAATAATCGGTGGAATAGTTCAGGTCAAAAAACACAAAGACGCAAGTACCACAAGCAAACAATTCCAAAAGAGCTGGAATTTGATGAAAATAAAGTAATCATAAAAACAGTACAAAACCCAAATCCCAAAAAAAACCCAAAAAACAAAAAAACCTGCCACATGAATGGCTTGGAGTTACAAAGCAGGAATGAATACAAGACTTGACAAAAGTAAGTTCCAGTGTGGTCTTCTGCTACTCTAGCCCATATAGCCCATATCAAGCAACAGCATGATTCTTTTGAGATACTTTTCTGTTCAACGCAGTTGTAAAGAGTGGTGATTTACTGTGTAAGTGTATACATGTCGTAACGCTCAGAAGGAGAGTGTCGTGGATGTGTCAAAACATCGTTCACAGTTCTTTTACGATTTTAAGCTTGTTAAGGGTCGCGGGGGTGGGGTGGGGAGGTGGCTATAGCTGAAGCCAATCCCAGCTGACTTCGGGTGAGAGGCGGCGTACACCCTGGGCAGGTCGCCAATCCACCGCAGGGCCGACACACAGAGACAGATGACCATTCACACTCACGGGCAATTTAGAGTTGCCAATTAGCCAAATCCCCTCTGTGCATGTCTTTGGACTGTGGGAGGAAACCGGAGTACCCGGAGGAAACCCACGTGGACACGGGGAGAACATGCAAACTCCACACAAAAAGGTGCCCAGGTCAAGCCCGGGAATCAAACCCAGGACCTTCTTGTTGTGAGGCAACAGTGCTAACCACCACACCACCGTGCCGCCCGCGTTTTTATATCATTTAAGGAAAATTCTTTGAGAAATCCTAACAGTTCTGTCGTGCAGGTTTATGGTGAGCGCTATGTGGACCAAATGGGTATCATTGGGTACTTCCCCAGTAACCATGTTAACGAGACACAGATTTTTATGAAGAAAACCATTGAGATGGCCACGACTGTGAGTAACCCTGCAGCGCTTCTCTACTATAAGAGCAGTAAGAGACGTGCATTTACGTAATGATGTATTGACCATTTCACTGTATGTGTTCACTTAGGAGATGGATTTCTTCTGCATTTAAAAAGACCAAGACTACATCTGAGGAAATCCTGGATCCGGATGGGTTTTTTTCCTCTCTCTCTCCATGTATTTACTCCATGCATGCATCATACTAACTCTGATCCAAAACAAGTATGTTATAAAATGTAATCAAAAGCTGATTCAACTCTGAGACGTGGAGCATAACCTGCAGTATTTTACCCTATAAACAACAGCAAACGAGAACGCATTCTTTCAGCGAGTGTGTCTTCTTGTGTTCATGTGTAATAGTTCTGTGGCCTCATAAGATGAGATCCTGTGCCATTAGACCGCTTTAATATCCCAACCAACCTTCAAGGCAAAGAGTTCATGCCAATCTTCAGCAATAAGAAACCATCCTTAAGACGCAATCTTGAGATCTACTGGAGATCTACTTTTGCCATTGGGTTGTTGTGGAGCACTGATTCATTTCTCAGGGGATGTTTTTGTCCTGTGGCTATTTGATGGAGCTGAATTGAAGGAATTACCTTGAATAGCTCTCTCTCTCTCTCTCTCTCTCTTGCCTATAGGACTATTAGTGGATATTACTGCATTCAATTTGGCATCATGAATAGAGCTTTTGTTTCCTAATGTCAAGCTATTAATTACTTATTACCACCGAGGAAAGCGCAACATTATTTTAAAATTTTGATGTGTTTGGAGAACATGAAATGTCAGCAGCGCCGAGTGGATGCCACAGAGCAAAGGAGAAAAACTACCCATGATGTTACCTTGTACAAAGCAAAAGCTTCAATGTTAATGTAGAATATGGAGTCTTTATGAATACACCTGGACGCGAACGAAGCCGTGAAGTGATTTTAGCATTGGAGATATTTACAGCATTGTGCTGCTCATGAGGGGTGGAACACAAGGAGGGTATTTCTATCTGTATCGTTTTCGTGCTCTGTAGAGGGCGTGGCCGAAACTCCTAGGTTAAAAGAAAAAAAATGATATCATCCCTACAGCTGTGTTCCCAGGTAACAAGTGAAAACACTGAAAAACACCCAGAGGTAGAAATGCCAGCATCGTCAGCATCCATGCATCACTCCAGTTCATACCTGGTTAAAGGTATTCTCTCAATGCATCGCATATTAAATAACATAGTCTTTCTTCATCTCGTGAGCGTCATATCTCCACACTTGCTCAATGAGTAGCTTCACACCTAACCATTCAGCTGCACGAAAATACACACCTCCCGCTAGCGTGATGTTTAGGTTGCATTCTGGAGAAGATAGTTGCGTTCTGGAGAAGAAAAAAAACGAAGGAAAAAAAACCCCCATAGTGCACTTCCTATTCGTATCTGCGTTTGTTTCTGTTTACAAAACATTGTCTACTCAGAATAAATGATTCCTATTTGGTTACATCCCTACTGCTAATGGTGCACCAAGGAGACTTAGATCGTAGCATTCCAGTGCAGTTTTGTAATAACCTTGAAGTCTGTTATAATTGTCCTTTGAAAAGCATGAATAATGGTGGACAGACTGTAATCTGGAAGCGATGAAAGACTTAACGGTAAAAACGTTGGTTGCGATATTGGCTGGTACTTGGTAACTGGCAGAAATTGAATCCTAACTGATATTATCCCCCTGAAATAATGAGGATTTGATCGAATTAAAAACAGTATTGAATGCAGGGAAAATGGAAGCTGGAGAGAGAGAGAGAGAGAGGGAGAGAGAGAGAGAGAGAGAGTTTAGCTGGAGCTGCAGGTCTGGCAGGAGATCATGTCCCATATAGTGAGGGAGGGGAGCTGCGGGGAAGTGTGTTAATGCTCCATCTGGCACCAAGGGCTGACCTTGAAGGAATACAAATTACTTCTGAAGATCACAGGCCGAGTGAAGTTGCAGAAGACGTTTGACAGGGTGCTAGTGAAGCTAGAAAAGGGTTACACTGTACACGTTACAGTATAGTCTTTTTCGTGCGCAAGATTTTCACGATAATCTAGTTCAGAGTTTCACAGGTGTAGGCAGGGCTTCAAGCAAATCCTTTACCAACCAAAATGCTGCTCCCAGCTACCGAAAAACTAGGTTTCTATTTCCAGCTCTAACAGATTATTAGGTTTTTTGTTTTTTTTTTGCTAAATGTTTAAATATACACAGTAAGAAAATAGGCGACAAGTTCTGAGTCTGACGGGCTCGTTGATGCATGGAGAGCAGAATGAGAGTGTGGTGTGTAAATATATTTCAGAGGATATTGTCTGGCTGTACTTTTCTTGGCAAGTTGAGAACAGTTCCCAGTGGAATAAGTGCCTTATCTGGATAACTTTGAAGTTAGGTAATAAATCAAACCTGATGAAACATTTATTAAGCATAGTATAAGCAAAGATTGTACAGCGGAGCAAGATGGATTACTTGCGCAATAAGCAGAAGTACCACCGTGGACGCCATTTTGAGAAGCCCACCGTAACTTATCTGTTTCGGCAAACAACAGCTAGCGCCACCTCTTGGAAAACATATGCTAAACTGTCCAAAGTTCTTCAAGCAGTCATGAGGAGGTTCATTGTTGTCAATACTTAATTGTTGTCTGAGATAACAAATCGATGTCTGAAGTCAAATGCAATCCACGATGTTAATCGATATCCGAGGCTTAAATCAAACAGGGCT
>JAQMCW010000037.1:22517532-22532251 GCA_030068335.1 Chrysichthys cranchii | reverse complement strand
TTAATGAAGAAAACCAAATGAATGCAGAAATCACGTAACGAAATGCTACTGCCTCACCAGCCATGAACCTCACCGCACGTCACTGGACCCACCTAAATTCTACATAGTTGGCTTTTAAAAATGCATTTGAATGGAAGTTCAGAAAGAACAGTATTTTTAATTCACAGTTTTCTGTCTTTTCCCTTATTAACAAGTTTAATCTACGTAATCTTAGGTAATCTATGTAAATAGCAAGCTTGTTAATGTTTCTTTGGAGTGAAATTAACTGACACCATAATTGAACCAATAAAACTGCAACCGGAAGACTGACGAGCAATTTTTTTTTTTTTTACTTCTTAAATCTAGAAAATTATACAGCGAGGGATCACAAGCTGTGTGGTGTCAGTGATCTTTGGTTAATCGACTATGGGAACTTGGTGTAGATCTGTTCGTCTGTGCTGGGGTCACCAGCTTTCTGGTCTTTCTTTGAAAACCGGTGTACAATTTTGGTGTTCGTTCAATTCCTATCAACTTTCAACTGCCTGTTGGGTTACTGTAAAAATTGAGTCGATAGTAGTGTATAGTATGTCAAGCGTGATGGCCTGTCAAGTTAATTATGTCATCATTAAGGTCATCCTGCCAAACCAGAATCTCTTGTCATGAACCACTTCTTCCTAAATTAAATGGGCAGGCGAACGGGAGATGGGGCTGAAAAGCCGGGATGAGAAGAGCACATCTTGACAGCACGCACTCAGGCACAACGTGTTGTTGACACTGTATAGACCTCGTACCTCTTTCTGAGCACAGGCAAGGAAATCCTGATCATCTGTGGAGCATGTTTTTCTACATCTTTAGGTAAAGGCATTTATAGCCTAGTGATCTGTGAATTATTCACAGAAAATACCTTTTTTTTCCAGTAATGACCAGTCTTTCCCTGGTATAAGGCTAATGGTGCAGCGAGTAACCCATTATTTCAGATCTCCAGTAATCAACTTGACATGCGCTCTGTTATTGTTCCTGCTGGTAGTCTATTTCAAGGGGGCTAGTTCCAGAGTGTTTGCATGACCACTTTTAGTTTCATTTCAAAGCACAAGCAAGGAATAATAAATTCAAGGGCTTTAATGTATCGCACCATCCTGGCATGAAGTTAAAAAAAAAAAAAAAAAACCCCTATGAAGAGCAGACACCCGAGACTCCTACCATAAATAATAAATTAACAACTATAAGCAATAATTAACAGTACGTTTTAAAGCAGTTTATTATTAAGCTTATATAATGTGGAGCCTCCGCCCTACCTGCCAAAAGTCCCTGTGAGGGAGCTGTTACTATAGGAACAGTAGCGCATAAAAACAGATGTTTTCATATAAGCCTATTATTTTTGGTACAGCTGGAAGCACCGTCAGAGCCATGCTGTTACAGAAAATGAATCCACACCCCTCTGATTTGAGAACTGAGCAGCGCTCTGGAATTAATAACTTTAACGGCGTATTGTGTTGGGAGAATTTCATAATCACAGCAAGCCATATTTCAAAAAATACGAACCTGGGGACAGATGGGCGCTACAGATTTTTAATGAGCTATGTATAATTGTAATGGACTTTTTTTCAAATCATACTGGAAAGTTACGCCGCTGCAAATTAGGTGGTCGTTAAATAGGTAAGTGAATAACCTACTGCTGTCCGTCTAGAGGATAATGACTCTTGGTAGAAATGTTCAGGAGGAACAAATTCAAACCTAGGGGACGTTCCTGTGAAAAATCGCTGTGCTCTCTGGGTACATCTGTGACATTTGAAACCATGTGAAAAGATTCTGCTTGGCTTGTCCCCATGGTATTGATGTCAGCAATTTCTGCCCACCTTAAACCACTACAATGATCCCATGCAGCCGGGTAGTGTCAATACCCCTCAGCCATCAGCCGTATACACCAAGATACCTGCTCCAAGCATGTCATTACACTGCACAGTGCACGGAGATGAGAGGCTGCCCTTTGTCTCTTACTGACTCATCCTGGAATACTTATCCCTGGAGCCATTGATGGTTTCTATGTATGATATTTTCAACTAGAGCCTAATGAATTCCAGTCTCTCAGTGCTGTCTGGGAAATAGCAGGAGGTTTTAGATTATGTGTGTGCACAGAAAATAGCATTGCGAGAAGTAGCACTAGCAGACCCACTCAGCGTGTCAGCGTAGGAGCAGAAAGCGAGAGCCGTGCTGCAGTACAAGATACTCAGACTGACTTCTGACACCAGTCCAAGTTTGTTGCTTATGTGTAAAAGTCTAGGATTAGTTTTGTTTTGTTTTGTTTTTTTCACTGCATTCAGTGAAATTCTGAATCTGATATCTGGCCAAGTGATTTTTTTCCCCCAGTTAATTCTGAAAGTATTGTCACCGTTATTTGGCAAATAAGTGCATTTACACGGCATGATTACTTGCAAACGTGTTGAAAATGAAGCATGTGATGGGAAAGTCGTGCGCTCAGAGAGTCACACGAAATGGTTTAATGTTTTTTCTATTGAAAATTTAAAACATTCCAAAAAATCCCACACCCGTTCTCCATCGTCAAAGGTGCTGACTCCATTTCACCGCTCATGTCTTCTTAGCCTCAGTCACATTTTTCATTAAATGAAGGTCGACAGTAATGCAGTGCAGGCCAGAGTAGCAGAGTAAGGAGTCTTTTAGTCTCCTTTTTTTTTTTTTTTATCTCATTATTATAACTTGCAGGATGCTTCCATGTCCACATAACATATTTCAAACAAACGTTACGAAAATCATCTCTTCTGTAGTGGGTGGGTGACATTCAACCACAGCGATGCTACCGATGAAAAAGTTGCTATTTTTAGCCCGCCTCTGTTTTGGCTTGGAATGATGTAAAAAACAAACAAACAAAAAAAACCCAGGAATCGCATATGGGATATGGGATATGGGTCAGGTCTTAAATCTGTGAAAAAATAAAATCGCAACTGTATTAACAGAACGCAATTTAAATGCAGCCCAAGAGATGTTTACTCTGCTACATCTGTTTCAGCAGGTTGTTTTTTTTTCCCCACTTGACATTTTATCCCAACTGCTTCTTTAGAAAATTAAATACGATTCCTCACTTCGTTTGGATGTAAGGAGCCCATTTGGTTTCCAGATGTGCCAGAACATTGCCTCTGAAGAAAGAGTGACTTGTAATTAAATTGCCAAGACATCATTAGCAGGAGACAAACACACCAACTGTCTCTGAGGTAAATGTCATTTGGTTCACTCAGTGAATGACTAAGCTTACATTTGAATATTGGGTTATAAACGGCAGATTCTGAAATGTTATCAAACTTTAGTGAGCACTTCTTGTAGCGTATAGAAAAGAGCCTTTCTCAGAAACTCCTGTAATTGTTCTTTTTTTTTTTTTTTAAGATGTTCATGTGATTCATTTCACTTGATATAATCGCAAATTCAAACTGAATTAATATTTACTGAGGTACAAATTAATGCAAAAGTATTAACCGAGGTGTCGACCACATATTTCTGGATTTTATTCGTTTATTTATTTCCTACCAAAAATACAAGTTTTAGCAAATTTGTCTCTTATTTTTGTAGATGCTAGTCGACTTATTAGTTCTCTCCTTGCTCATCACAGCTTCCTATCAGTGACAACTGGTTATTGTCCTGCTGGGAGTTACCTCCCAGGAAACTGCTCTAAATTTCAACAGTTTTCAACATTAGGTTTTGAACATGCAATCTCACAGCAATAAAGTGAATTCCCATTGCCAATTTTACAGCCATAAAAAACGACCCTCGTGGCCACTGAGGGTTCTCACGAAGGAGCTCGACAGTTTCTGTAAACCTCCCGATCTAAGTGGGTATAGTAGAATTGGCAAGCAGTTACCGCTACTCGCTCCCCGACCTTAATTAGAATATGAGTGATTAGTCTAATTGGAAGAAATAAACATCGAAAGCCAGACAAGATACCATATTACGATATACAAGAGCTCTGCCTCCACTGAACAAACATCTGAGCTGAGGGGTTTATCCTGAGTGACTTTATACAACTGAGCAGTTGTATAAAGATTAGCGGTCTGACTCAAAGACCCAACAGTGGTACTTTGGCAATACAGGGATTTGAAGGCATGTAGTCTTAGCATGCTCTCATTAAGTCCAAAGCATGTGTCTGAGCTGAGTCTATTTTCCCGTTCCTCACACTGTTTTTGCCTGCCTGTGATCTAAACCCTGCTAGGATTTCTGACAATGATTTATGGATTGCCCTACAACGAAAAAAAAGAAAAAACCCACGCTTCATTTATGCACCTGCATCCTGCTTTCGCTCACCGCATATGAGAGAAAAAACAAGGTTCTGCATAGTATTCCTGTAAAACATGAATTCGATGATTCTGATGTACGTTACCCAGAGAGGATTTACCTTTTCAGTTCAAATTCACTGAATGTTTCTATGGCATAACAAAGCATTAGTACAAGACGAAACCCTAACAAGAGAAATCATAGACTGGACTGCAGGAACACTTAGAAGAAACATAGAAATCATGGCCATCTTCATGTCTTATAAGCAAAGTTGGCCCCAGAGCACATTTAGCTTGCATGTGGTCCTCTCCTTGACATTAGCTACTGAGGAAGTCAGGGTGATTGGTTGTGTACAATGTGAAGAGACTTCGAGCCATCTGTTTTCCCTTCTGTTTTGCCATGAGAAGTAGTTAGAGCTGGCGCCTTCAACGCTGAAAGGTGTCTCTTAGTTAAATGGCTCAAGGCTGTGGGAATAATGCCATTCCTGTCTTAAACCACATAGCAGTTCATCAGTTAGCAATACACTGGATTGATAGGCATTTAAAAATACCTGGTTTTAGCCAAGGGGGTTGCGAACAAAGGCAATAACAGAGACATGTTTACTGAGATTACGATTAAAACGATTGTTTCTTCGTACATCAACAGTTTTGAAAGCTGATTAATATTTGAGAGTTGTTTATGACCTGTGTTTTCTCTCTAAGTCACATTCTCGAAGCCTGCTGCAAGATTTGCCTTCAAAAAATTGTTTTTCTCACTCAATTCCTTTTGATTTTAGACTTTTATTTCTTATCGTTGCTTCGTTGTGCTCTTTTTTTTTTTTTAACTATTTGCAATTTGGGATTCTTCCGAACCGAAGCTCGACAAGTTAAGATTAACTTTGCTGTATTTTCCTATGTTGTGTGTGCAGCACCATGGGATTTTATCATAAACACAAACAAAAAAAACCAAACCCAACACTGTAGAGCCTTGGCTTTCCAAAATGCCCCACGTGTAAATAAAATGAGTATTTAAAAATGAGTTAATCGGAGAAAAAAATCGCTTGCTTGTTATTGAGAACCTGCTCGGTGATTCACAATGTCCTACATGCCTTCGGCCACCTTAAAGGGTGACGCATGTCTTTTCTTGTAATGTATCAGCTTCTAATTGCCATCCTGAGAATTAACTCATCTGATCTGAACTGAGCTGAACTGATCTGATAATTTATTACTAATTATTCAACCAAAATAGGATTGTACAATCTTTTTGGGTTAAAGTCAGTCAGGGTATCTAGGTGGCTCGTAGAGGTGGCCTTTCCTGCCTCTCTTAAATCTGCTGCTGCTTAAAGTTTTTAACATGACCTGGATATATTCATGAGACATATGTGTGGAGGTATCTTGGACCACTAAGAATGGGGCTTTGGATGTGTGCATAAATAAATCTGTAGCATGATCCGGTGTTGAAACTAGGTCTAGTGCAGGCGTGAAAAGTCCTTCTTTCTACTATGTAGGTCACTCACCCGCCCAGGAGCTGGCATTGCAGATCTGATCAGGCTTGTATTTATGTGAGAGAAAAGAAAAAAAAAAGGATCCAATACATTTTCTGATGAGATAGCATCAGCAGAACTTTGACTAAGTTCAAGTAGAACATCTGGAAACATTTTGTAAGGGTCTAATACTGATAATTCAACTGTGCGGATGTGGTTATGAAAGAATCTGGATATGATAAATTAAAAATGATTAGGCAATGCATTTTTCAGTGATACCAGTGCTCCTTTGGTATTTTATTAAGCAACGATTTTTTTTTTCTCTCAAGCAATTGTTACATTTTCTCCTCCATTTTATGTAGAAATCACTCTTGCCTGTGTTAAATAAACATGCAATTGAAATCATTTGCATTTTTTTTAAAATAATTTTTTTAAATGCAACACCTCTGTTTTGCTGGTACTTGATTAGCCAGACTATATATAAGGGATGTAACTGAATATGTATATGAACAGAGTACAGGGGGCACACTTCCTTTTTTCTTTTTCTCTATATTTAAATGAAAATAAATTCCAGTTTAGGCCACACCCATGGCGTGTTTATATCTGAATATAGGTACATATTGAATACAGGTACAGATACGGCTCTTTGGAGCATGAAACAGATTAAAAAAAACAAACAAAAAAAACATGCGCAGATATTCCCATTGTGTTCTGCCCCTAATATACATCATGTTGAATATTGTATCTAAAGTGATGCGATATTTTTGCACACTTCTAACCTGTATACTCAGTATGAAACTGTTCTTTCTGACCTCTTGAAATCCACGTTAAAGCCGACGTGTACGTTCAGGTCTATTTCCACAGCCAGTGTTTTCTTATTTCAGAACGCCGAGGCCAGCTATGACTTCAGCAGCAATGACCCGTACCCATACCCTCGCTACACAGATGATTGGTTTAACAGGTAATCCTCAGTCCGTCAGTCGGTTGGCTTTGTGACTCAAGACACGAAGGTGGGTGGGGGAGGAAGGAGGATGAGTGTGGTGACCCAAGACTGAGTTTTCTGGCAGTGGTTGGCTGAAGGGCTTTTTTTTTTCTTATTGATTTTCCTAACACATAGCCCTATTAAGTCATCTTCTCCTCAGCTTGGCCGAATTAATATGGAGCACATGGCCCACGCTGACGCCTCACAGCGCACTGAGCTTGCTGTGTCTCACTTGTCAAGGCCTGTGGAGGTGTGACCACAGAAAACAAGCAACCCAGGAGGACTGAACATCATTAAAATAGATCACATTATAATATTTGAAAATTCTTCAAATTTCCAAAAGGAGAGTGTGTGTGTTCCATATACGGCTCAGATGCAGCAATGCAGCTCATTTGTTAAGGCAGCTAGATTGATTTCTTTGTGTGTGTGTGTGTGTGTGTGTGCATGTGTGTAGTGGTAGAAGGCACCCAGAAGGTGCTCAGTAGGGTCAGAGGCAGTGCAGATTAGCACGACTCCCTCTTTATTACTGCTACGCTCAAAATCTCAATGTTAATAAATCCTGGCACATTGTGAGTGGCACCCAAAAAGAGCTTGGGGCCATCTTTTGTAATAAATAAGAGCAGGAGCTTAGCTTCTTCTTTGTCCTGTTCTCCTGTCCTGTGTGTGCGTGTGTGTGTGTGTGTGTGTGTGTGAAGCATATGATGGCAGCAGTAATATCATTAGTGTCACAGACTTGCTGGTTAATCAGACAGTTATTTATTAACACAAAAGCTGTATTTCTGAGAAGCTCTGTATTTCTCTTTTACACACTGGCTTTCTTCCAGGCTTCTTGTCTCTCCTTTGTGCTGCTTTGAGAACAGTGCGCAGTCTCCTCATAATGGCTAAGGATATTTTTAGAAAGAAGAAGCTGTCCATAAATGACATTTTAGATCCCATTTGTGGCAAATAGATTTCCATTTATAACATGTCAGCAGACAGAGGGGTTCCCATTGGCTTTGGGTTATGTAAGAAGAATTTGCAGGTGTTATGACTGTGTGGTAAGAAGAAACTGATTGCCTGGGATAAATTTAGGATACAGAGCAGAACTGAACCTCAGATTAAGGCCACCAGGTGAAATGAGAACAAGTAAACTTCCGGCCTTACTTTGGTTCAGACAATTCTTAAAAAACAAAACAAAACTCACACTAGCTCATATTTTAGCTGATCATTTTTTAGAACGGAAGATTTAGTAGCTCGCATTGTTCTTTGCTAATAGTACACGGGAAACTAACGTTAAAATTTTAAATGCAAATGTTCAGCCATGGGACCAGATGTGCCGGAGAGGTGTCCGCAGTGGCGAATAACAACATCTGTGGCGTAGGAGTGGCCTACAATTCCAAAGTAGCAGGTATGTCATACTATTTGTCTAATCTAATTTTGATCCTTATAATCATCATAGACTCTCATGAGTCCACGAAATATTTATTTTACTACAAGAACCTATTCTATCTATTCTATACTCAAAACAACTAGCTTGCAAAAACAGAATTTCTGCCCAGCATGCCAACCATTTTTTTTTCCTTGAAGCACAAATTTGCAACACGGTACCAAAGGTGCTGATCATTCCTTCATTTTTCTTGCGCTCTTATTCTTTCGAGACATCATTTTTTCTTGCAGTCAGATTTCAAAATAACATGCTGAATGAGAAACTATGGACTCAAATATGGCTACAGGCACTACACTTAAGAACAGTTATTCACAGTGATTATCTGTAGTGCTTACAATATTCTAGATATTATAAAAGGTCATGGCCGTCATTGATGGTTATGCTGTTGGCAGTTAGGTTTGTGGTGAAATAACGAGTATACACATGAGTCACTTCAAAAAAAAAAAAAAGGAAAAGAAAGTAAATGGCTCACAGCTGTAAGAAAGTAAATAAGTATGAAAACTAAACCATTCATCTACGTGCTGGTGGTACAGATGGTGTAGAGACAGACGAACCTGCAGAACGTTGTTCTGTGAGGAGCAAAAAGCAATCATCACATGGTCCTCATCCTCCACAATTCTCATACAGACCAACTCCAAAAAACTCTCAAAATAAAAGCAAGTCAAGTTGAAAAGTGACTGTCCTTTGCAAATTAAAACGGAGATAAGAAACATGACCTGGATCTTCCCCCGGTCCAGGAATCCGAATGTTGGACCAGCCGTTCATGACGGACATCATCGAAGCCTCCTCCATCAGTCACATGCCGCAGGTTATTGACATTTACAGCGCTAGCTGGGGTCCCACTGATGATGGCAAGACGGTGGACGGGCCTCGCGAGCTAACCCTTCAGGCCATGGCAGATGGCGTCAACAAGGTACTCATGGGAAATATGGTGTTTTATTATAAACATGCAGTGCCATGGTATATAATCACATAATGTTTGTGAATCCGCTGAGAGGTTCAGGTCTATGCTCTGTGGCAGGGCGAACTTTCAGTAAATCCAATAGGGATTTTTTTTGGTCGTCAGCTACAGACTGAATCATATATCACCTGTGTGCTACTTAGATTGTGTTCATACCTTGGAGCATAGAGCATGAGCTATAACTATAACGGTGCCAGGCAAAACTTTGATTAACCTGAGAGCATGTTGGACAATGAAAGGGTAACGTAATCATCGAAATAATAATCGAACATTTTAAATAATTTTAAAATATCACATAAATCAAATTTATACCTATAGAACTGTATTAATGGTAGGAGAAAAAATCTCCTGTGGCTTCATCTCCATGGGGTCATAACCCCCAGATTGAGAACCTATGCTACAGAGTGTTAATAATATTTGTATTCACCTGCAAATAAGATCACTTTTGCTCAATGTATAATATCTAGATGGACCTTGGAGGGAGTAAGATTTTCTAAAGAAGATTTACATTTACATTTAAGCCATTTGGGATCCAGAGTGACTTACATAAGTGCTTTGACGTCTCTATCAGTAAATACTTCCTGATATTGATTCACTAGGACCCGCACAAAGAATACCATCAGTCTAAAACTCAACTGGGAGCTTATATAGTAAGAAAGGACACCTCAGATTTTTGTTTTATTCCAAGTACTTAGTCGTTCGACGACAGCCAGTGAGTCACTGGTTCGATGAAGTACAATTTCATGAAATCCATGAAAGCTGATCGATGAAGTACAATTACATGAAATCCAAAGAAGTACACGTGTGAAGACTTTCTCTTGGGCAGTTACAAACCACTGGTTACTCTGGCAAAGTTCAATCACTTAACCTCAGAACACACCGCTTTTTTCTTTTGTTTTTGTGTCTCTAGTCCACGGGTTTGAGAAGTGTTGCAGCTCTGGCTCTATTTACAGCACTCTGCTTGACATAATTTAGGATAATCTCCGGATATTTCACCTCACACTTTGCAACTCATCCCCACCTTCTCTTAACGCGTGAAGAGGATTTCAGTCATGGGCAGTGTTGCTTGCTCAAGGATCAGTAGATTATACTTAGCTGTAATAATAAAAAAAAAATCATCAATTACAGTATGTGTTGAGTTGTAGGGCACTGTTATGACAGATTTAGTCATTTACTGTAGCATTTTCTCCTTGTAAAACTACTCAATTATATTTCATTAGAGGCAATTTTTTTCCCCAAATGAGACAAAATGAATGACATAATGCACGATGGTCAGCGAGACCGATAAGGGCGATACGTATGGCCTTTTGGTGAAAGCGGAATAAGCAATCGTATAGCACAGAAATAGTCTCCTGAAAGTAGGTGCACAAAAATCCTTGAAGCTCCTCTCACTCACTGAAAGTGTCCCTTCTTTTAGAAAGATTGTTGTCCTCCCACACCTCGAAGATTCCCTCTTATAAGCTCTCTGTGTGAATAGAGCTTGTTACAAAAGCAGCAGCGTTTAAAGTGCAATCATTTCTTTTAGCTAATTGCAGCCAAGCTGAGCTGATGGGTCTCCATTCAGAGAGGGAGAACAGAGTGAGAGAGAATACATGAAAATTGGAGGTGGGGGGGGGATAAATTCAGAGAGAGGAGGAAAGAAAGATGTGTTTATAAAAACAAAACCATGGGCAATTCATTAAGGATCTTGAGTCGGTCTTATAGTTTTCTGAACATTACACTGCAAATCCAAGTAATCCACTTAACCAAGCATGGTTAATTGCTACATATAAAGATGATAATCAGGGAACAAGTGGCAATATGAGAGCTAATGATATGAAGCTGAATAAACGTACAGTGTGTGTGTCACATTGATGAAGGTTGTAAGAATTGTGTTGTTTCTTCGTGTGTTTATCTGAAAGCCCAAGCTATTCATCTTTCCTCAGAACAGTCTGACCTAAATGAATAATAATCCCTGTTGCAGTGTGGTATTTCTGCACTTGTCAAAAATGTCGATCACTTATATGAATGTTAATTATGTGTGTTGTGTGCAGGGCCGAGGGGGAAAAGGCAGTATCTACGTGTGGGCTTCAGGGGATGGTGGTGGCTATGACGACTGCAACTGTGATGGCTATGCCTCCAGCATGTGGACCATCTCCATTAATTCGGCTATTAACGATGGCCGCACGGCTTTGTACGACGAGAGCTGCTCCTCCACACTCGCCTCGACGTTCAGCAACGGCCGCAAGAGGAACCCGGAGGCAGGGGTGGTGAGTGGGTAGCTGTTGTGTGGGTTTGTGTGGGAGTGTGTGTGTGTGTGTGTGTGTGTGTGCATGTTTTTATGTTCATATGTGTGTTTATGTATGCTTTTTATGCCTTGGGGGTTCAGGTCATTTTGTGGCTTTTAAGCAATTGAAATGCAATCAGTGACTGACCATGTTATTTGTTATGCCTCAACTTTTATTCAAGCTCTCAGATAATTCACTTTAGGTTATCAAGAAGTGATTTGATAGACATAAGGAGTTCCATATTGCTCAAAATTCAAACAAATGGTTTTGGAAACAAAACCAGGCATCAGTGATCCAAATTTGGAGAATATGTCTTTTTGGTAGCTGCAGAAACATTTAAAAGTGGTTGCAATCCAATGTCAGGTTTAATCTGCATCTCACCAAAATATCCAGTTCATTTTACCAACTGGGTGTCAGGACAGAGAACAGTCTTGAAGAGTGCCTTCCTCGTACCTTGAGGGATGATGGGCGTAGTTGAGCCATGTGAGAGGCTCAAAAAGAAACCAATGAAGACTGGCAAGTTTCTTGAAGTAGGTGGGAGTCCATTTTGGCTTGTGGGAATGTGAGCAGCTTCATGACACCAATAGAGGAAATGTAGCAATGGGATAGTGTGGAAGAACTTGGAGAAATTCAAAACAAGTTGTGTTGCTCCCTACTGAATCAGTTGCTATGGTGACATAACACAGAGAAGAAGACCTCCCAGAAGCAAGTTTCAGTAGTCCTGTCTTGAAATGACAGAAGATGGAACAAGAACCTGAGGGAGAAGGATAGTTGGTTGTCAAGGACTACCCCTAGGTTACACGCACTGTCAGATCGTGTTATCTGAAAATCCTCCAAGGAAATGACAAGATCTTTACATGAGGATGCATCTCAAAGGGATTTACATCTATAAGAAGATGCCGCCTGAGGATGAAAAGGAAAGGATGAGGTGATTATCATTAGTACAGCTTTGGTATGAAAAGTACATGAGAATGACCTCACTAAGAGAGCAAGTATCGAGGAAGAGTAGAAGGGGGCTAAGCACTGAGCCATGTGGGACACACGTTGAGAGACTGCATGGAGCAGATGGATTCCCTCCATGTCACCTAATATGACCTTCCCGCAAGAATCAAACCACCACCATGCTGTGCCTCTAATTACAAGATTTGTGAAGATGGACAGGAGATTCTTGTGACTGAGCATGTCAAAGGCTTTTGTCAGGTCAAGGAGGATGATGACCAATGGTAGTTTGGCCGATCTAACAGCACAAAGATGCTTAACGACTGTTTTTATGGCATGTGTGACCTCGAAGCTAGACTGGTTAAGATCTTGTGTAAGAAAATGCTCATGGGAACCATGTCCGTAATTATCATCAGAATTGATTGACCTGGTGTTGGTGTTCTGTAATGGATTGGCAATCGTCCCAGCCCAACCAATCCCTAATCAATAGTCCTTAAGCCACGATGGAGCATGTGACACTTGTTCAAGTCTAGCTGGATTTTGATAATGGGATGCTGTGAGAACAGAACTCCTAAGACCACTGCATTTTTGAAAACCATCTACTTCATGCAAATCCTACCGAGACTGAACACTGTTGTGTAGATTTTCAGTGGGAGAAGTTTGGCAGCACTGCCAGATATAACCCATTAGATATTGGAATTCACCTCTGTTCACACCAATGAACCATTTTTATTTTTTTTTTACAGCAGTGGCAGATCATGGACCGTCTCAGTAGTTCCTGGAAGTTAGCAGCAAATACTAGCAGCACAGTAGCTTAGCAGCAGAATAGTCTGTTTCTGATGCCCTTTTAAAGGGTAAGACACTTAAAGAACCGAATCAGCACATCTGGATCAAAGTACAATGTGCATTAAAGCATGCTAGTGGATTATCTCACACTAAATTGGTAGATTTGGTAGATTTATGGAATCTTAACAGGCAACCAAGCTGGGGCACTGGATAAAATTAGTAACACATAAGTTTAACCAGGAATAGCCTATCCATCCATCCATCCATTCGTCGTACAGATTATCGATCAGGCTCATAGGAAAGCTGTTCACACTAATCCTCAAAGAGTACTGAATTTTACTTTTTAAAAAAACATATTCATATAACTGTGTTGTTTGAAATTCAAATTGCCTGCGGAGAACTTCCTGGAATTACATGCAGTCTACTTAAATCATATGAAGGTGAAGCATTTTGAACTTGTTGATGCAATGCTCTCTGTGCATGCCTCTGGGTGGTTCTAAAAAGGTTTTTTTACTCTCACAGAGGAAATTATTACGCATCAGACAGAGTTTGTTTGTTTATACCAGTATAGGCACCGAAACGCAGGACTTTAACGTTCTGTGAACAAGAAGTGAAGCGATGGCTTAATCACTTAATGGCTGGCAAACACAATGGCTTTCACAATGCCTTAAACTTTAGTAAATATAGGAAATCTAAGTTTCAGTATGAACCTTAAATGACATTGTTTATAAAAAAGCAAAAGCAGTCACACATTTTCTGTGACTGAATCTCAAGTGGCTTTCTACCCTGTTCAGGAAAGCACTAGGTCGGGCATTAAGCTCCATTATACTATATACTCTTTAGGGTGCAAACAAATAGGCAGCTGTTTTAGGCAGATTTTTACTCGGCTCACTAGGAAGAAACGTAAGATGATTGTAGAATAGTAATGAGATAATGTTACTGTGGCTAAGTAAAATAAACATGAATGAAAACCATAAAATTGCCGTCTAAACTGCTTAAACGGATTGAATTACAAGCTTCTTAAATCCACCACAAAAAGGACTGTATAACCCCCGTGTATACTAACATGGGCAGGAATGGTATCAAAATTAAGCACAGAAAAGTATATCACAGTTCATTGGGTTGTGGAGAATCTCAGCAGAATTGATGCCGCACCGTCCGGGGAAACGCGCACACTACTGCAATGAGATAAACGAAACAAAGCTCGACGATTACGTCAACGATCAAGATATTGATTGGGAAGCACTGGCAGACTGTTAGGAATCAGTTATCTGTGCTCTTCTTAGAATGGCAGTAGACAGCATGCAAGTAGGTCAATTGCAATATGCCTGGAGTAAATATATATGAAACCTACTCGCAGTGAAAGCCTCCTAAAACACAGAATGATCGAGAGATAATTTCCTTGTCCTTTCTGTGAGGTTGCAGACGGATGTACAGTGAACCCCCGCAATATCGCAGTTCACCTATCGCGGGGTTCAGTGCATCGCGGATTTTCAAATTTTGATTTGCAGACTTTTTTGGCTTTCGCGGGACTCTGGAATCTAAAATATAAAATACATTTTATTTAAAAAAATGTTAATTCAAACATTAAAAGAACATTTAAATCGAAATAAAACAGTATGCACTGTATTTCATCAGT
>JAQMCW010000037.1:22500584-22517432 GCA_030068335.1 Chrysichthys cranchii | reverse complement strand
AAGAGCATAGGACGTGTTTATAAGAGTGTGGAAAAGTTTAATAAGAGAGTGGAAATGGTTTATAAAGCCTTAATATAATATATAAATAATAAAATTAATGTGACGGCCCTACTTCGCAGATTTCATCTGTCTCGGGGGGGGGCGTAACCCCCACAATAGGCAGGGGTTCACTGTATTCAGCATGGAACCTGATGTAGTCGTCCTGACACAATTTAAAGATATCAGTTGAGACGGAGTACTTTTTGCATGATTGAGATGATATTGTCTAATGGGCAAAAGGCATCAGAGACCGAGATGAACTCACATGTTGTCTCAGACTGCAGAAGAGATTTTGTTGCTTCTTTAGTACTTTGAAGTAGATTCGGTTTAGATTCAAGCCAATGCACGCTCTTAAATTTGATCATTTTATATTGTAAAATCTAAAAAATAGTACCTGTTTTATATTTTTCTTGGATTTATTACGTCACAAATCCCTCCTCTCACTTTCACTGTTCGTTGTTCGAGTTCATAACTTTTTGTTTACGTTACTATGAGAATGTGTTTTGGTCTGTGCACCCCCTTTTTTATGTTCAGCCCTGGACTATTGCGTATCCAACTGTGCTGTGACTTGAGGCAGACTGCGCATGGGAAATGCCTTTGCAATTTGGCATATTTCTATTTCTCCTCTGGAAAAAATTTTTTTGGAAGAAAGAGTGGGAGAATATTTCTAAGGCAAGATGTACCATGCTGATAGACTCTTAATCAAAAAGACTGAGAGGTGTAAAAAAAAAAAAATCAAAAGGTGCTTTTTTTTTTTTTACTTTAGGGCTGTGCACACTTATGCAACCAAGCTATTGTAACTTTTTTATTTTTCCTATTTTTCCCAGAAATGTTTCCCTAAAGTGTTTTTATCTATATGTAATTCTATTTTATATATTATTATAGAATTATATTTTTATTTACCTTTTTATTTCCACTGTACATTACATTACATTACATTCCAGGCATTTAGCAGACGCTCTTATCCAGAGCAACGTACAACAAGTGCAAAAGTCAGGTACAAGAATAGTTGAATTTCTAGGCAAAGGAAGTTATTCGCATGCCAAGCGAATAAGTGCCAGAATAACACCTTGTGTAGTATTCTGTAGAAGTACCAATCGGCTAACAGCAGTGAAAACAGATCTGTAGCAATAACACACCTTGTGTAGTACTTTGTAAAGTAAACGTGAATTTAAACAAAGCAGGGGGGTTTTTGGTAAATTTCCTTTTTTTTCCCCCCAAGATGGCAGCCTTCTTAACACACAGTAATGTGCAATGCTAATTAGCTGATTCATCTTGTTCTTTTTTTTTTTTTTTTTTAACTTTGTTTGCATAGATCCAGGAGCTGTTGTTTTGACACACTCTCTCTCTCTCTTTTTCTCTCTAGTTTTCTTTCTCTCTGTTCATCTTTTAACTCAGATCCAGAAAGCTTTTGGAACTGGCAGAAACTGCCATAA
Organism: Chrysichthys cranchii; assembly: GCA_030068335.1. Classification (NCBI taxonomy): domain Eukaryota; kingdom Metazoa; phylum Chordata; class Actinopteri; order Siluriformes; family Claroteidae; genus Chrysichthys; species Chrysichthys cranchii. The sequence goes on along the minus strand of JAQMCW010000037.1, from coordinate 22,515,957 downwards.
ATGTTGGCGGAAATACAGGAAGTGCATTATGGCCAAAGCTGCATTGGAGAAGAAAATCTTCCTAGAATGAAAATAATGGTGCCCTCATATAAATAGATTTTTATTCATTATTTCTCTCTGTCTCTGTCTCTTTGCAGGCCACCACGGATCTGTACGGAAACTGTACGTTGCGTCATTCAGGCACATCAGCTGCTGCTCCTGAGGCTGCTGGTGTGTTTGCCTTGGCATTAGAAGCCAAGTACGTACACTTCTGCTTCTTTGCACATGTTTCAGCTACATGTCCTGATTAAAGATTTATGAAACCTGCAGCAGAGCTCCTAGCAGAGAGTGCACTCTCGGCTGTAGATTACCGTCAGTGAGTATTCTGCTCCACTTCGCTCTCAGTGCTACCTCGATGGTGTTTTAAGCCTCTCCTGTTTGCGTATCTGGTGCCTTTCTCTTCATGTTTGAAGAGAAGCCAGCATCGAGCAAATTGCTGTATGAATGCCAGGGAACAAAATAACATTGGCCTTCATCTGGTCCTTAAAGCTAATTAAATGGGCGTGGAGCTCACACTTTGCATCACTGCATTGGCTCAAAGCTCTCCATAATTTGCTTAATTGAAGGCAAGAGACCTTTAGAGGGGCAGGTGCTTAAAATAAAATTAACAAAAAGGGACAGGGATCAATTTCTAAACCACTAAATAAATATGCATATCCTGCTGAAACGGTAACGGTTAGGCAGGCAGAATTTTTGCTGCCATCCAGGATAGTCTTGTTATGTTAAAATGCCATGCTATGTATTGCATTTTGTCACATTTTGTTAGAGATAAAGACCTCGTTGGCAAACACTGACTATGAGAATCATAAAAGTTAGCATGCTTATGCTGGATGCTGCCTGATTTCTCTAGAAAATATATATGCATCGTTGTCAACACTACATACATTTCAGCTAAAACTATTCTAGCACCAGTTTAAAATAGTGTAAGCTTGGCACTGAGTGACGCCATAATAACGTTCCTTTAAAATAGTCATAAACTTGGCAAGGTTAAATCCTTTATCCACTCAGGAATACAGATATCTGTTAGACCCGATGCTAACATTTGCTTTAGTGTACTTAGTACCTTTTATCTGATTGGTGAGATTGCTGAGAAGACTTGCGATTTGCATTTGGCTGTCTGTCGTGTTTCATCCTCCTTTCAGAGCCGCTCACCTTGATTCTCTATTACAGAAAATTGTGATGATGACAAGCACACGGAGCGATAATAAATCTGATTTCCACCTTGCGTTTAAGGCGACTGTGCTTGAGGAGCCGCTCAGTCAGATGGGAAAAATATGTTTGATATCATATGCACTAAGGGAAAAGCGAATAGTTCACAAATTGCTTAATTGAGCTCTACTGTACTTTAAGCACGATGATTTGAAACCAATTTTTAAAGAGAAACCGAAAGAAAAAAAAAACCTTTTAAAGAAGCATCATGGGGATCAAGAGGCAACGGAGGAAAAGAGCAAAATGCCTCAGGCGACTGTTACATCTTCTTGCCACGTCATATCAAAGACAATATTGCTATGCAGAATATCAAAGATATTTTTCAGTTATTTTCCACAATCATAAGAAGTGCAAGTTGTATTATTAATTTAACCCTCTTGGTGGTGGACCTGACTTCAGCCTGTCAGTGTTCACCCGTCACTTGTGCTGTTTGAAACAGTCTTTAGTGTGCTGTGACTGGTGTTAATGAATGTTGACCTGACCTTACCTCTGCAAAGCCTCAGTGTTTGCTCAGCATTGAATAATGTTGTAGCTGATGGTGGAACAGGTCACTCGCTCCAGCCAACGGTAAATACTGATTGCAGGCAGTGAGTGCATGTGTGTTTTGTCAGTTGGCCAAACATACTTACTGCACTGTAGTGATACCTGTAACATGCTGGGGTGCAGAGAATGATCTGTTTTGTAAGATGAATCCCACATTGAATAATTACAGATTGTCTTAATTTGGACCAGCTTTCTAAGGGAACATTTTTTTTTTTTTTGTATTTCGTCTGTACTAAATTGTTTTCCTGGGAATATGGCCATTGCTCATGACTTTTTATAATCTGGAAATTAAAAAATTAAATGTTTCTTAAAGCATTTTTGCATCGTGACCGCTAATATTTGACCTGCATAAGTTGTAATTATAGCTTACTTACTTACTTACTTATGGTTTGCTATTGTATATCAGCTGCCTCAAGGTTTCAGTGCATTCTGGGATACTTTTCTCCTCACCACGGTTGTAAAGAGTGGTCACCGTAGCCTTCCTGATGCCTCAATGCACGATCGAGCCATTCTCCTCTGACCTCTGTCATCAACAAGGCATTTCAGCCCATGGAACCGCCGCTCACAGGATGTTTTTAGTTTTTTGCACCATTCTGCGTAACTTGTTGTGCTTGAATAATCACAGGAGATCGGTCCCTAAAATACTCAAAACGAACCCATCTGACATCAACAACCATGCCACAGATACAGTGATCACATTTCTTTCCCTCATTAAGAAGCTCTTGACCTGTATTTGCTTGATTGTACGTATTGTGCGGCTATATATTTAGCTGATTGGATAATTGCAGGTGCAGGAGTACAGGTGTGTTGCTATTAACATGGCTGGTGAGTGTGTATTGTAGACTTCTTTAATACGTTGGATATAAAAAGTCCACCCAGCTCTGTTAAAATGGCAGCTTTTTGTGGGGTTTAAAAAAAAACCCATGTCAGAACCTTTTTCAGCTTTATTGTGAAATTGCAACATACAAGAAATAAAGTGACAAACAACCAGAAATGTTTTAGGAAAAAAAAAAGAAAATCCAATACCCAGCTTGCATAAGTGTGCACACCCTTTAATAATTGGGAATGTAGCGGTGTTCAGAATCAACCAATCACATTCAAGCTTGTGTTACTAAATACTAATCAGTATACACCTGCTATTGATTCAAATTATGGATCAGCTCCAGATAAAGTACAGCTGTGCCTATGGGATTTGCCGGAGATCTTCTTGGTAACATCCACCTGGAAAATCTACGGGCCACAAAGAGCTTACAGAGCATCTACGGGATGTCATTGTTGAAAAATATGAAGCAGGAGAGGGTTACAACAAATTGTCCAAGGCACTGGATATACCATGGAATACCACAAAGACAGTAATCAACAAGGGGAGAAAATATGGCACGACGGTGACATTACTAAGAACAGGATGTCCCTCTTAAATTGATGATAAAACTGGTCATGGTGGCTACAAGGGGGCTTATAGCAACATTCAAAGAATTGCTGCAATTTCTGGCAAGTACTGCTTGTTCCCTACATGTTACAACCATCTCCCATTTTCTTAATATGTGAGATAGTGGGGTTTTGTTTTTTTTTTTATTCCAAACACCAGTCAATTTTGGCACAAAACCTTACTGACTTTTGCTAAAACACTTAAAATGAAAAGGAATTTCACCTTTCAGCATGCCAGTGACCTGAAGTACAGAAATCAACAAAGGAATGGCTTAACCAAAAGAAGATCAAGGTTTTGCAAGTCCAGATCCAAGTGAATCCAACTGAAAATCTGTGGCCTGAGCTGACGAGAGCTGTGCACAGGAGGTGCCCAGATAATTTGACCGAGTTTGAATGCTTTTGCAAGCTAGAATGGCAAAATATTGCTAAGTCAAGATGTACCAAACTTAAAATCCACAGTGAGTGTATGCTATCATAAGACAGAGGTACAGCAACGGTTCATCAGAGATTAATGAAAAAATTGTATTCTTCAACAAAGCAAGACTACTTAAGGGCCTAGATGGCTTCAAACACGGAGAAGCTACTGGGTAACGAGGGGTGCTGGGAGATTCTACATCAGGATATCAGGGCATCTGTTCGTGACATAAAACTCAACAGGCTGAATTAAGCAGCTTGACAGAAAGCTCAGGTGTTATTCATCAACAGGGCAGCTCCTGACCTTACACTGATGTCGTGCAGGCAAGCAATTTCACAAAGAGAAATATCATTCTGTAGAGAAAAGGGCCAAAAAGGGACATGAATTATTCAGCAAGGATTATTTATATAATTATTAACTATGCAGCCGAAATCGCTCAGCCTTATTTCTGACAGTGTTGACCCGTTACAAAAGTCTTAGTAATGGATTCTTGTTGAATTAATCCAGCCATTTTTGTCTTTAGCTTGTTTTCCTTGTGTGTGTTTATACACGCAGTCCAAACCTGACCTGGCGGGACATGCAGCACCTCACAGTACTCACTTCAAAGAGGAATAAACTCCATGATGAGGTGCACCAGTGGAGAAGAAACGGCGTGGGTTTGGAGTTCAACCATCTGTTCGGCTACGGCGTGCTGGATGCCGGTGCCATGGTCAGCCTGGCGCGTGACTGGAAGACTGTCCCAGAGCGTTTTCACTGCGTAGCCGGATCAGTGCAGGAGACACAGTAAGTGCTGCGAAGGCTGTATAGGACATCTTGTGAACCAAAATATTGTGGAAGAAATTATAATAACCATGAACGATTTTATACATATGATTGCTTTATACATATTCATCCTCTAACTTTGACATTCAGCGGCATGTAAACGCAGTATCGGGAAGACACCAGTGCAGTGTGGCAGCATCCCTGAGCTCCACATGATAAGCATTTTGCATGTGTCAAATCTTCCTCTCTCTTCCTGCACAGACCCTGGGAGTCCCTCTTCTTTCCCCAAGCACCTGTGCTCCTTATTCTCATGTCTGCTATAATTAGTCCTCTCCTATTCAGTGCTGGGCACAGCATCCTATGGCAACAGCCACAATTAGACCGGGCTTGAGTGCCAGAGAGAACGAGTGCATATGCGTGTTCATGTTCGTGCTCGTGCGCAGACTGTGTGTGTTTAGATTTCTGAGCTTGCCTGCGTCCTTGTCAAACCCCCCTAGACAAAAGTGCCAGCTCTCATATCTTACCTAGCAGAGAGATGGCGGGAGTCCTCGCCGAAGCAGCGGGTGAGAACAGCAATTAAAATAAAAAACCCAGAAGAGAAAAGAGCGCTGCTTCTGAATTCAGATGAGCACGGACGTGCAGGGCAGCCGCCATGTGATAAGGCCCCCTATCAGCCCTGACTAACGAATGCCGCCAAACGCTCAGACACCAACCCAGCACGGAACAATGCTAAAAAAAAAAAAAAAAAAGAATAAGGCTTGAATTGTTTGGAAAGATGTTCCCAGAACATGAAAACAGCAAAAAAAAATTCTTGCCTATTAAGTGCAAAGGGAAAAAAAATAGGAAACAGAAAAAATTGTGCGTGCCTGCAAGAAGAGCAAGAGGACTAAGGCGTCTTTTTGCATTTGTTTGACTGCTGGTGAGAAAGTGTCCGCAGAACGCTTATCTGTCAATCAGAACCTCATATCTCAAGCCCGTATATAAGTTTTCTTTTATGCCTTTACCCTTAGTTCGACACTGCAGTCAAAAGCGATCCGTCAGGGAGGTGTTTCCAGCCTCACGCTACGGCACCTTTGGTTCCAGAGCAGTCATTACAATCAGAACAGCAGCATGACACCCCTGCAGCTGCCACTCTATTAATAATCCAACCAAGGCTCAAATAATAAACAAAACCCTCACTGTTCTCTATCACATTCTTTATATGGTAGAAGTGAGGATTTGACCTGTTTCCTGAGACAGTTCCTGGAACAGCCCATCACCTCAGTGCTACTCTGGCTGCCCCAGTGATAGAGGTGTAACCTAATTTGCTGCTATGATTACCACGTTTATAGGTCTGTTTATTGCCGCAACAATGCACACGATGTTTCACTTAGGTTAATCTGATTAGCACGTTTGCCGTTAAATGTAGACAGTTAGTGTTCAGTTAGTTGCTCTACACTGATTGTCTTCCTGAACATTTCCACTTTCACTGTCGCGCGAACGGGGTATTTATAGAACGTATTTTTAGAAGCCATCGATTTTCATTTCACACGTTGCGAGCCGAGCATATTCATGAGGCACCCCCCCTGCGGGTTTGTTTCCTGATGTTCCAATTTTCCAAGCAACCCTCCACCCGGATGCACGTTCGACTCGGCTCTTCTCTCACTCCTGTGTTTTCTGAATTAGTCTCCCAGGGAACACGCCCCGCTCTCGTAGCAGTGGTCTCACGCAGACCCACATACGTAATCCGAGTGCAGTAATGGACCAGGATGGGAGACCTGTCTCTGATAATGCCATTACGTCCACTTTATGGCCGCTCGCTCCAGCCCTCTACCGTTATCATCCTGCAGGCACAAAGCATGCTGTCAGAAGCACTGCGCCTTTGTGCGAGCGCGCCAACAAAGCCATCCTCCTCTCACGGCTTACGCGGACGAGACCCCTTCATCTCGCCAGAACAATTTGTCTTGCACTAGGGCGGTGCATTATTGAAAAAAGGGGACATAATAGAGCTTCTCTTGTCTGCTCCTTACAGCCTGCTCTTGCCGGACTAATATTTCTGAGAAGAAAAAGAATTCAGATCCAAACTCGATGAGATCCAGATGGGAAACTGATAAGTTTAGCTATATGCAACTGTTCATTCTTGAGTATAGAACGCTGCAGTTTCAGAGTTTGCGGTAGAAACTCTAAGGTGTCAACTAAGCCAAGGATTAGTGTGTTTTTAGGCAGAAAGCAAAGTGCCTAGTGATAAAATGCCGGTAATGTACACCCAATAAGTTATTATTTTATTGCGTTTCTAAAACAGTGACAAAAGCATTAGGATAAAATCCAGAGTTCAATAAATAGTTTAACATATTAGTTATATTAAAACTTTAAAGTATTAGTGATATTCGCAATAAGCAGGCTTTCCACCACACAATGTAGTCTGTTAACAATAAGTGGCTTATGTGTCCTTTTAGGCTTTTATTGGTTTAAACCCGGGCACATTAATACAAAAATCAATTACTGTGATTTGCGCACATATCGATATATCGGTGGCTCAGGCGATCTGATTTTTCAACTGAAACTGTAATTTGCATTATTGACCTAACTTCGATTCAATTAAGACACTCTGTCTCACACTGTATTTGTCTCTGTCTGTCTTGTTCACGCAGCAAGATCCAATCAGGTGCCAAGCTAGCACTCTCCATCACTACAGACGCGTGTCAGGGCCGGGAAAACTTTGTGCGCTATCTGGAGCACGTCCAGGCGGTGGTGACGGTGAACGTGAGTCGGCGTGGCGAGCTCACGCTCAACCTGACTTCGCCCATGGGCACCAAGTCCATCCTGCTGAGCCGGCGGCCGCGGGACTCCGACTCCACCGTGGGCTTCGACAAGTGGCCTTTCATGAGCACGCACACATGGGGCGAGGACCCCCGTGGCACGTGGAAGCTCGAAGTCGGCTTCAGCGGAGAATCTCCACAGAGCGGCTACCTAAACGAGTGGACCCTCATGCTGCATGGCACACAGAGTGCGCCATACATAGAGCAAGTGGTCAGGGACTACCAGTCCAAACTAGCCATGTCCAAAAAGGAGGAGCTGGAGGAGGAGCTGGATGAAGCTGTCGAAAGGAGCCTCGAGAGGATGATGAGCAAAAGCAACTAGCCTCAGTCTGAACTGCATGATGCCTGCCTTCTCTCTCTCTCTCTCTCTCTCTCTCTCTCTGTCTCTCTTCCCTTTCTTCTCTCAGTGTATCTCTCCTGCTCTCTTTCTCTTTCTCTCTCTTGCTCCTAGATTTTTTTTCCCTGTGGTCCCGAGTTTCCTGTTGAATGATTGTTTCCTGTAGGCCCGCATAAATAAAAAAAAGTATATTCTCCAAAATAACCTATTCTACAAGATATTACCTCTTGCATTTTTTTTCTTTCTTATTAATAATTTTTAGAAATGATATATATACAATATATATATATATATATATACATATGAACATTTCTATAGTATATTAATTTATTGCTTCCCTTGCTGTCTCCCCACCTCTACAAAGACAACTATTGTACAGTTTGTGACTGTAAATGATTCTCCGTGTTATTCTACCTAATGACTACTAGACCTTGCCAAAAGAGCTGTGCCATTGATTTCTGTTTTTTTTTAAATTTTTTTTTTTTTTTTTTTTTTTAATGAGACCTATTTATATCAAAAAAGGAGATGTAAAGTGTGAACACAGCTTGTGGCCAACAACAAAACCTATTTCACAACCTTTCACAATATATCTAAGAATAAATCTGTTCTGCTGTTTGTTAAAGCATTTGAGTGACGCTGAGGATGTTTTACATCATTTGGCCAATAGGCTTTTCGGGATTAGTCACAGAAACAGGTTTCTAGTAATAAACAGAAGCTAATTGCATTCATTAATAGTCTGATTTGCTTTGTCTGAAAAACAGCATCTTGGTCATTCTTCTTTTTTTTAAAAAAAAAAAGTCCTTTCCATGTCCTTATATACAGTTTGATATCAATATAAAGGGAAAAAAACCAGCACGAGTCACCAGAAAAACTTGTATGCACCTTGACGTGGACTCTACAAGTGTCTGAAACAGTCCTCGAGCCATATAAGGAGCGAAGATATTTCTTCAATTGGTGGTTCGATGATCGAGCTTGGCACATGCCAAGAAATACTATACAGCAAAGATGCCTTTGAAATTAAATGTTTCTGCATTAGATACAAGTAAAAGTATCGAGTTCCAGTGGCTCTTCCATCTAAGGAGACGAGTAAACCCAAACCATGCCAACAAAATGCTCCATCATAACAGAAACCCTGGTCTTTTTTCCTTTAATTTGTCAACTGTCCATGTATAGAAATGGTGTAATTATTCTAATTATTAGAATTGGCACTAATAAAAGGAATTCAAAGTATTCCTACATAATTAAGTGTTATCCATAGAGGCCTTCTTTTTTTTTTTATTTTATTTTATTTTTTTTTTTATTAAGGGAGCTTACAGATAAACCCAGACGTATTCTGGTTATCTCCTGCTACGGAGGGTCCAGAGAGGAGATTATGCAGGGGTCACATCTGTACGCCACAGGGCCACCTTCATGTAAAATGGATGAGTGGCATCTCCAGCTGGCTCACTTAGACAAACACACTGGTGCAGAAAGAGAGAGGGAGGGAGGCTTCACACAGTGTGCATCTATGCTTTAGTGAAAACCCTGTGAAATACTAGCGTCATCGATCCTTTCCATAAAGAATTACATTTACATACTTCAGTGGCCGTGACTTGAACCCCATACTTGTAGGCAACAAACAACAACGATCATTATATTTAAGCATGTTCATTATTTATTCATTTACTAATGCACTGCAAAATTCTGCAACTGGCAATTACTCATTTTCCAAATTAGCAAATAGCAGCAACTTTAGAACTCTCGGCTTGTGGCTGGAGATCAAAAACTGTCGGGGCAAAGGACAACAGCGTAAAGCACTGGCTTCGGGATGAAAAGCAGCCCCAGAAACTTGAGTCTTCTCATGTGGCACGGTCCCCTTGCTTCTTCTTGCTCGTTTTTTCAATCAAGGTCTCCACCACCATGGAAGTTTCCTCATAGCCCTTCACTTTGAAGTCAGGTGAAAGCTTCTCCACCGATTCCACCACTTCCACCTTCTCGTAGCTCATGGAATCTGGAGTCACGCTAGAGCTTGAGGTCAAGGGTGGAGGTCCTCGTTGCCCGCTTTTGTCTTTTTTGTCCTTTCCCTTGCCACTCAGTGGAGTCGGGCTACTTCCCGCGTCATCGCCGTCTTCCTTCCCGCCTCTCTCGTCGTCTTGCTTTTCGGGGTGGTGGTCATCTGGGGGACTGGGAGGAATGACTGGGGAAATGGGGGCAGCGGGGGAAGGACTGGGTGCAGGAGAAGGAGAAGGAGTTTTACGCTCACAGGGCTCAAACGGGGAGGTGCCGTTGGCACAAATGGTGACGAAGATGTGTCCGGCAGAGGGTGTTGAGGTGTAGAAGCAAGGGTCCAGGTAGCTGGATTCACCTGTCACCAGGACATAGCGCCCTTTAGTATAGAAATCGGTGATGGGTTCCGGCTGCCTGTATCTTCGCATGCGGTTGCGCACAATGTTGCAGAGCGTGTCGAAAGCCTTGCTGATCTGAGCACCGTCAGGCACGTCGTTCCGAGCCATAGCTCTCGGCAGAGCAGCTTGTTTCACCTCGCCTTCAATCTCTATCTCTTCTTTTTCCTCTTGCATGTCCTCTGTCGCGTCTTTAGAGGTGAGCTCCTTCTTTTTGATCACCTTCTTGGCCTGGTTTTTCTGGCGGGGCTTCACACTGGCGATGTCCTGGAAGGCTTGAGTGATATCTGAAAATGAGGGGCAAGGAATTAGAACTTGGACCACCGATATGAGAGCACATTATGAGGACAAGGAGAACCGCAGTTGATGAATTTGGCCGACACTTTGCTTGTGAATATTGATTATGATGAGCAGCCTCGCACATTCTGTGAATTCTTATTACAGAAAGTCTCGTCGCCACGTGCGACAAATTAAAAAAAAAAACCTCCATCTTTTAGTGATTTGTCAGACATCTAACAGCACATTGGGTCTACCAACATGCTCCCATTTCACTTATCTGCTGCATTACAGCACGCATTTCCCGAACGTCAGTGCAGTTGACAAAAAAGGGCTTAATTATTTAATGATAAGCGAGCTAATTGCTGAGGCCAAAATCAAGATAATAATCAGTATGCGATCACCAGAGCAGCCCTGCACACATACGTACACAAAGACTAATCACACCTAAAACCCCTTTTCTCCACTTAAAACACACAATTGTGTTAAATGAATCACTGGAGTGTTGTTTTGAGCACACAGCAATTAGTCAAACGATTCGCACTTGCACAGTGTTGTGCCAGAGCAGTTTGTTGGAAAGGTCAGGATCATGCATCACTGCTAGCCGATGCCGAGCCCTGATCCAGCTTCCTCCCAAAGCACCTTAGACAGACAGGAATGGAAAGGACGAGGATGGGAACGGACTAATCGATAGTCCGGGATGTCAGGAAGGTGTGGCGTATCGAGAGCACCCAGTGCCCCAGTACAAGGAAAGGCCCTCAATATGCAAAATATCAGTTACATGGAATTTGTAGGCTTTTAGGTTTGGGTGTCATTAGACGAATATATAGAGGAATATTGTCAGAATAAATAGGCCGAGAGTGAAATTTCTGCATCTGTGAAAATGAAAGGACCTTTCTGAGAGGAACTTAAATTTGGAGCTTTTTTGGAAAGGGAGAACTTAATGCAGATACATCACGCTCGCTCGCACGAGAACGTCGATTTTGACGTATGTAAGACGAGATATTATATTTGCGCTGCCCTTGTTGTGCAGACATTCATATATAGACATATATGACATATATGGGCTGCTGTTTTCTTAGACTTGTAAAATTTACAGTAATTTACTGGCAGGAAAGTTTTTGTTTGTTTGTTTTTTTGGTGTTTTTTTTTTTTTTTAAACAGTTTCCAGATCATTTCGGAACAACTTACTGACCGCAGACTGCATTTCATGTAAATAAATAAATAAATAAATAGAATTTACATTACCTTCATTATATTTACCCGAAGCAACAGTACAACTGAGCAGTTCGAGGTTAAGGGTCTTGCTGGAGGTAGGGTACTGGGGGTTGAACTTTCAGCTTTCTGGTCTATAGAACAAAGCTTCAACCACTGTACCATCACATCCTTCTACTGGCATGCACTAAATCAATCGCCTTTACATTTCCAAGTCCAATTTCACAGCTCTACAAAAGCAAAATTTTTACTGCCATCCAAATCTACTTTCAAACAAACAAACAAACAAACAAACAAACAAACAAACAAACCAACCAACCAACAAACAAACCAAAAACGGTTTGTGTTTGCCTAGTAGAGTTGCTCAAAAACAATGCTTTGCTGACACAGTGAGAACCTTTGTCATTCTCACACCTGCCTAAAACCTAAGATATCCCACATTTCCTGGAATTTTACCCTAAAGCAATGCACCACCTTGGCTATTTAATAGTTCACCATAATTGAACGAACATGCTAATTATTACATGCCTGGCAACTCCAAGCATCTTGCACTCAGTTGCAGTGTTGCCAAATTGGAAAACTCAATTTTGGATTCAAATCTGCCAGGCCAATCTCGAACTCTTTGCCAAATAAAAGTCAAAGCCCATAACTTTACATATACATGGGTATTATATCGACAGTACGAGGCCATTTGTTCCCGGTTAATAAGATTAAAAATAGCCCAAATGGACCCGACACACAGGTCTCTGCACCCCTCCCTTCCTCCCTCTACATCACCCTCCTCCTCCGTCACCTTTCCCTCGGCTGGTCACGGTGGGGCTGCGAGTGTGTGATCTGTAATTGGCGGTGAGCAGACTAATGGGGCTTCCAATTATAGCTGAATTCAATCTGTGAAATAGAGTGAGACAAGTGTGATCACAACACAGCATAGCACCAGGGATACTGTACCTGTTTCAAACACAGTGCAATCGCTGAACAATATTTAAAAACAAAAACTCTAGAATTGACTTTGCATTATTTAAAACACTAAAGAAGAAGAAGGTCTAGCGTGTGTACTGTAGTTTGTACGCAGGCGGAAACGTTATAGACACGTTCGAGCGTGTACAATATTCATGATTTTATGTCTGAGGCTGAACTGGACATTTTGACATTAAAGATTCTCAGTGTAGTTGGGTGTCTGAGATCGTACTGCCATCCTGTGGCTGCGTCTCATAAGCCTCTATCATGGAAACGCATTGAGCATGCATCCAACAAAGTTTGCTCCCAAGAGCTCCCCAAGCATATAACCTGCTGTCTTCATTCTCAATGATCCTCTTGTATCTCTCCAGTTCGTTCTCCAGCGAGGTCTGGTACACAGCCAGCTGTCTGCACTCGTTCGTATATTTCTCCAGCAAACGCTCAGCTTCCTCGATCTCCTTTCTGAGGGATTCAATTTGCTCGTTGTACAGCTGGATCTCTTCGTCATAGCTCTCCTGCGTGATCTTGATGGCCTGCTCCAATGCTGAGGTCTGGGAGATGGAATGACACAGTAGACGTTCTGATGTTAGGTACATTCTGCCCCCAAATGTCCAAATGAGTTGCAGGGAGTAAAACGGTGAGGTGCTGGTCGGTCACACTGACCAATATATATCAGAATTACTCAATTATTACAGTAAATGCAGGCAAAGTAGATTTTATGTGTGTGTGTGTGTGTGTGTGTGTGTGTGTGTGTGTGTGTGTGTGTGTGAGATTAGAGTTTCTTGCAGGACTCCGCATGCACAGGTTAATTCGATGGTTTATTCTGAGTCATGTTTTCATGCGCACCTGAAAAAAGTCATTTGCTTATCTGTATTTTAAGGCTTTTTTTTCAATCATTTGAATGCAAACGATGTCTGACGTTCTGCTGCCACCCTGTGGTTTTGTATATGGATTTTATTGCTTAAGCATAGCTCGTATTTTTCTTAGAATTACCTTTAAACCTTGAGTAATTAAGAGGCATTGGGCATTAGGCAATGAAATTAACGCCATGTGACAAAATATAGAACAATCAATCATGAATGCGTGAAAGTAGTTTTCGCTTCACTGACGCATATTAAATATTCCCAAAATTCCCAACGGTTTTTTTTTTATACTCTGTTGCGGAATTTATAATCGTGCATGGAATACTTAGAATTAATAGTAGTGAATTAATACTATTAATAATTAATGGCGTGGTGGTTAGCACTGTCGCCTCACAGCAGGAAGGTCCTGGGTTCGATCCCCGGGGTCGACCTGGGTGCCTTTCTGTGTCGAGTTTGCATCTCTCCCACAGTCCAAAGGCATCCACAGAGGGGATTTGGCTAATTGGTGACTCTAAGTTGCCTGTGAGTGTGAATGGTTGTCTGTCTCTGTGTGTCGCCCTGCGGTGGATTGGCGACCTGCCCAGGGTGTAACCCCGCCCCTCACCCGAAGTCTGCTGGGATTGGCTCCAGCTTCCCCCTGCAACCCTGAGCAGGATTAAGCTGTAGACGTACGTGAGTGACTAATAAATGCAATTGTGTATTGTTATATATTCACATAATATATATATATATATATATATAAGTTACTGGTACTGGCCACTTGTTTGTCTCAAATACTTTCAGTAACCGCATTATCCTGGTAGAGATCACAGTGGATCTCGCACTTATCCCACTAACACTGGACCCAAGCTGGGTATACACCCTGGACAGGATGTCAGTCCATTACAGATCACTCGGCAAACACACATTCACGTCTAGGGGCAAATTACACTAGCCAATCCACCTCCTGGCACGTCTTTGGGAGTGGGAGGAAGGTGAAGAGGCAGGAGGAAACCCACATGGGCATGGGGAGAACATGCTCACAAACTCCACACAGGCATTAACAAGGACTCAGGATGTGACACAATGGAGCTGTGAGGCAGCAGCGCGCCCCTCTACACCATCATGCAACTCACAGATTTGAGGGATTTCTCACTTTTGCACTTAGACGCATTTCACGTTTAGTTTCACTAACGTATCATAGGTAACAAATTACATGCTTTAACATAGATAACAAACTGAGACATTTAACTGGACATACAGCATGCGCCATAGTTGGATTTGGAAAGCATCATGACTTACGAGAGTGACCAAATATCACCCATGCTTCAGCGTCTCTATGGTGACCTACCTCAGTGTGCAGCTTGTGCTTTTGCCCTTGCAGCTGACAGAGAGCACTCTTGTACTCCTCTAACTGAGTGCTCAGAGCAGGAACTCTCCTTTGACTTATCAGCTTCTCCTGCTCCTGCGAGAGAGATACAGAGCGAGAAAGGAGAAAGAGTAGGTAGCCAGTCTGATTTGAGCTCTCAGAGAGGCTACCGTCACTGACATCGCCACTCTTTGCCATCGTGGGGAGCAGAAAAGCATCTCAGGACGCACAGCATGTTGAAGCTTGAGGCGAACGGGGTACAACGGCAGAGGTTTCTGGAGCTGTGAGGCGGCAAGACTTCGGGCTTTCTCATCATGCCACCCATAGTGTATATATATATATATATCATCAAATATGGCACATAATTAACCACTCCATAATTACACCTAATAACCGTATCATCATTGTGGACTAGATGCGACGTGAAGTGACAGTCTTCCTCAAATTTAAATTAATGAGTCTCTCTGTGATAAAAAAAAAAAAACAACCCATCCTTCGTTCCCTTCTGATGTTTAGACAGTGACACACTCAGATCTTTTTCGCCACATCACAAAGTCACCTTACCTCTGAGAGCCCCACTGACACGCTGGGCATTAAAACAACAGTCTGGTTGATCTGGTGGAGGATGTTCAAGTACGTCTGAATCTCAGCAAGATTCTGTGGAGGACAAAAGACGGGAAGAATATGGTTATAAAAGCTACTGACAGTTGGGATGATTTACAGACTCTGTGTGTGTGTGTGTATGTGTGTGTGTGTGTGTGTGTGTGTGTGTGTGTGTGTGTGTGTGTGTGTGTGTGTGTGT
>JAQMCW010000037.1:22454501-22469504 GCA_030068335.1 Chrysichthys cranchii | reverse complement strand
GTGGGTTATTTTGTTTTTGTCAGGTGTGGTGGGGTTGAATAACAAGAAACAGAAACTTAGTCAGAACCGGAGAAAGCGAACACGGGAATAGCGAGGCTTGGCAAGAGCACGGAAAATGGCAACTAATGCTCTGCGACCTTGGCGTGCTTGTGTGAGTCTTTTTATAGTTCCCGCAATCTGTACCAATCCGGTACGCATGTCACCACCCATGTGACGCACCGAGGCGTTGCTGAGGAAAACCAGGAAGTTGTCTTTAGCGCGTGAGCTCTCTGACATGCACCGCTATTGGGAGTACTCATGACAGTTTTATGTATTTTTACTTTATAATTTGTATTACATTTTGTCATTTTTATATAAATATTTGTGGGTTGTGGAACGAATGATCTAAGTTTCCATTATTTCTTATGTGGAAATCCACTTTGATATACGAGCGCTCTGGATTACAAGCACGTCTCCGGAATGAGTTATGCTCGCAAACCAAGGTTCCACTGCGTTTAATCAAAATGCAAAACCTCAAAGTGACTGGTCTTTGCCATGTTCAAGAAATGGATCAATTGAAAATCAATTAGTGCTTTTGTACACTGGTTATGCTATAAGATAAGGGATGTCTGTCTAGAGCCTGCATTAAGCTAAAAATCTGATGTTGCCTAGTGGCTTTCCAGCCTGTCCCCGTTGCACTGAATTGAATTCGGAGTGTCTGTGAAGATTTCTCCCAGCTTTGGCTCCATAAGAGTTATTGGCACTTCAAAACTGAGTAATAATCTGTTACTTTTCACTGGAGAAAGCTCAGACCCAAACGTCCGAGTTATTCAGTATGCTGTTACAGGATGTCCTCAGCATACATTATCGCTTCCTTATGAATAAACAAACAGGCAGCCTGAAATTGTGGCAGCCGCCGTGCATTGTTCAGGGAGCTCCTTAAACGGAATGAATTACCGCAAGGTCTTTTAAGAGGCAGGAGCAGCCCATTAACAGAGAGCGTGGTGGTTCTTGATGCACAAAGCGTTCGTCCGGACCTGTTGTAGGTAAAACCTGTGACATGGTAGGCAGATGGATCATTATGTACTATCACAGATTTCATAAATTGGACAACGTATTAAGGAAGATGTAAGATTGCTCTAAAGGGTATCCTGGGTAAAGTAATAACGGGTTGTGAGTACATTTAAAGGAAAAGTGTACCTACTAAAGTGCAAGAAACGTTTAAGGAACTCAGTAGAGGATCCAGTACATTCGATTAGATTTTTGACAAGTCCAATACAGTATGATTGAGTTCAGTTACGTTTAGGGTTTTCCACCACAGGAAAGTCTTCAGGACAGAAGAAAACAAATCTTGCCATAGAACACCACTGAAGATCAGATATTGATTATGAATCTTGGTGGTTTGTGACTAAGATTATGAGTTTCGAGCAGCCTGGCCCACATGTTTTGCCAGTATTCCCAGTTCAAGTCATATTTTGTATAGTCTAATTGTCGCTGAAGGAAGAATCCATTATGTACGAGCTGCATCGAGTGTTTTCCTCATACTCTTCCTGGATGATGTTCAGCCCATTGTAGTGTTCATCTAGTAGAAGGACGTCTCTGAGAGGCGCTCACCGATATTTAGTTACGTCCAATACTGTGGTTGCGAATGATTTCCTGGATTTATTATTCGACATGCTCTTGTGTTTAGTAGCAAGGAACTTCAAGGAAATTCACTTGGTTTCTGTAGGCACAGTACGGAGCCCTGTTGCAGCCTGCACTGTGTCCAGTGTTGTATGTGCAAATTGTCCGTCTCCAGCACTAACACCGGTTTTTCAACTCATAAAGCCTCCTTCAGATCTGAGCATATCAGCACCTTCTCATTGACTCTCACCAAGTTATACATGAAGCTAACACGCCTCCAGTGAGCTGCTAATTTATTCTGGGCCTGCCGTCACCATTTTGAACACCAGATGTTAGCTTTTTCAGACTAAAGCCCAAATGCGTGAATGGCTCCAACTCCACGGGTTCTGTGCAGATGAAGTTGGAGTTTAAAGGGAACAAAAGTGCCTTGGTTGTGTTACTTATTGTGTTCTCTCTTTTAGGGAAATGAAGCAAGTTATCCCCTGGAGATGTGCTCGCACTGTAAGTATGGCTGTTGGAGTGAACGTTTAGTAATGTAACAGTCTGTAGGCAGAGCCTTGGCTGGATGTGATTGAGTAACTCTTACATAATCAGCGTGCACATTTGAATTATTTAGCTGGTTCCGCTGTAGTTTATATTTAACACACTGCCTCTGTAGTGCATCGCAACACGTAGTCATTTCTAAGTCAGTAACACCTCGATGTACCACTGTTTTGTTAGTTTAAACAATTATCCATTAAATATGTACCTTGCACCTGTATAAATCCTAAAGACTGAAGCTTAAACAGGGTCAGAGATGGTGGTCGGACATCCATGCTGTCTAAAAATTCCCTCTCCTAAGATAAAGGGCGTTCACACTGCTGCTGCAAGCTTATTTTTAGTCACGTATAGGCTGTTTTAATTGTTTCCTGCCCACTTGGTCTCCTGGACCTTATAGACATGAGCATGAAAACCAGAATAGGTTTTGGGCAAGAGATGGACAAAGAGGGACAGGTAAGGAAACCAGTGCTCGGCGAGGAGTTGCGTCAGTTGCTGAAGGGGCTGGACAGACCCACTCGGCTGACGTTTTCTACTTTGCATCGTCAGTTTTCTTGAAATAAATCACCAAAATGTCTATTTAACCCTCGTAATGTCCTCCCGTTTGACTTACACCTTTTGTCCTCTGGGGTCAAAATGACCCCACCTCCTATGACTGTTATTTAAAACATAAGGTGAAAATTGTCAATTAATTCTGTTACACCTTTAATCTACCTGCATTCCAACACATTACCACAAATTATTTCATTCCAACCCCCATAATTTTCAGACCTTTTGATGAATAAAAACACATTTTGATGGCAAAAGATTTTTGGGGGGTCAAAATGACCCCAGGACAACACGAGGGTTAAGAGCTTAAGCAGTGAAGAAAAAGCCCTGCATATGCTGTGTGTTTTATGTTCAGTCAACCATTGGCACTTCCTTAAAATGAGGGGGAAAAAATACATATGCAAAATAATACCTCCCTCCTCCTCCTTGTTGACAGGGAGTAATAATTCAGAAGTGAACTGCATTTGAAGGTTTTCACTGTCAGAGCCTGAGGTTTTTGTTTTTGTTTTTTGAGTTTGTTAATGACCCTGAAAAGAACAGGAGATAAACAGGTGTAAGACCATGACACACAGCAGGCCTTGTGGGTCAGATATTTTCAGTTCCATATATATATATGTATATATACACACACACACACACACACACACACACACACACACACACACACACACACCGGTCTTGTGTGTATGACGGGGTTAATCCCTGGCCACCCACTTGCGTGTGTCTTGACCTGGAATTCAGCACAAGATTCACCACAGTTACGCTTATAAACGGTATTGAATGCTCATATAGTGGTGTACAGCTTGTGACGACTGTTCCGTGCCTGGATTTTCTTACAGTCTGCAGTGCATGCTGCTATTGCTTAAAATGAATTCAATCGAAAACGCATTCAGGGAACATTTCTTTTGCTAAACCCTAATCTGCTTTGGCTTGCTAGAAAATGTTTATCATTCGCAATATTGAATGGCATGCTCATCTTACAGGTCATCTTGTTTGTGGAGTTCCTTGTTGCTGAGGGTTTCCTCCAAACAAAAGCCTCAGGGTGACCAGACGAGGTTCTCTCATGACCGCGTAGATAAAAATACAGCCAGTCTAATCTGCTTGCCGAAACCAGCACTCATTAACATAATGGTCTTGGACTTCAGGTCATTTGGTAATGGCTTCCTCACTGCTGGATAGCTGTGAGGTGAGGGAGGCCACTTCTTTTGATGCTTCGTTTCTGCACAGTGGGCCAGACGTGAAAAATTCTAGGTCTCTCGACCTCGCTGTAGTCATCTAGCTGCTAAAAAAGGAAGCGGCTTTGCTCCCACTCGTGCTTAGAAAGGGCACACTGGCTCACCATGCTGTGATTTTCTAGCTTAATGTGAAGCATTACACTAATGGAACTGGGGTGTTCACCATGTGCAATTACCGACCCACCTGGTGGCACACTCCTGATCAAAGAGCCGTACTCCTCCTACATTTCCACCAGGCATATAAGCAAGATTAATGAGTAATACATCCCAGGAAAAGTGTTAACGCTGTGCTATTTTTTTCCCCCTCAGCCTCAGCATGGAGGAGCATGTCAATCGATCCTGTATGTTAAATCCAATCCAATCCAACTTTATTTATAAAGAAAATTTAAAACAACCCAGTTGCCGCCAAAGTGCTGTACAATCAAAAGTTAAAAAACATACCCATATACAATACAAACACACATAAAACAACAACCATAAAAGACGCACAGCTCATCTTGAGGTAAAAGATGAAGAAAACAAATGTTTTAACACGAGATTTAAAAACAGGAAGAGATGGAGCCAGCCGAACATCTAAAGGCAACTTGTTCCAAGCTTGGGAGCCATGATTGAAAAAGCTCCTCTGAGTTTCATCCGAGCTTTCTGGACCACCAAAGTCAGGTGATCAGCAGACCTTAGGGACCAAGAAGGAACATGACGCTGCAACAGAGAGGTAGGGTGGAGCGAGGCCATTCAGACATTTATATGTTAGTGGGAGAATTTTAAAATCAATTCTGTAACGCACTGGGAGCCAATGAAGACCAGATAAAATCGGTGAAATTTGTTCATGCCTGTGCGTCCCAGTTAACAGGCGAGCGGCAGCATTCTGGACCAGCTGAAGACGGGAAAGGACAGCCTGACTAACCCCAACATAAAGGGCATTACAATAGTCCAGACAAGTTGTAATAAAAGCATGAATCATCTTTTCAAAGTCTTGCCGTGTCAAAACAGGCTTTAGCTTAGAGATCTGCCTTAAATGAAAGAAACTTTCTATACAACGGCACTGACGTGCATGTTAAATTTAAAATCACAGTCCATAATCACTCCCAAATTTGTATCAGTGCTCTTTACATAAGGCTCCAGATAACCGAGGTTAAAAAGGGAGGGATCAGTGGTAACACTAGGACCAAACAAAATAACCTCGGTTTTCTTTTCATTAAAACTTAAAAAGTTTAACGACATCCACGCTTTGATATCATTTAAGCATTCCGCTAGTGGTTGGATGGAATAAGGACTATTACGCTTCAAAGGAATATAAATCTGACAGTCATCAGCATAGCAGTGGAAGGAGATCCCATGTTTCCTCAAAATAGAGCCCAAAAGAAGCAGATACAGAGAAAAAAGAAGGGGTCCCAAGATTGAACCTTGTGGCACCCCCTAACAAAGAGGCTCTGAAGGAGACATAAAAATAAACCTATACCAACACAAAAACTTCTATCTGCCAAGGTACGAGCAAAACCAATCTAACGCTGCACCTTTGATACCCACCCAATGCCCTAGACGCGACGTAAGGATACTGTGCTCAACAGCATCAAACGCAGCAGTTAGATGTTTTAGCTGCGGGAGTAGCAAATAATTTGTGTTTCCAGGTTATTTTTCTAGTATACACTCACCCCAGGGCATTCGTAGTTATCCAGTCAACCAATCATGTGGTAGCAGTGCAGAACGTAAAAACATAAAGGGACAGATCAAGAACTTCATTTAATGTTGACAATGGGGGGAAAATGTGATCTCTGTGGCGACCGTGGCATGGATGTTGGAGCCAGATGGACAGGTTTGAGTATTTTGTTAACATGGAACACACAGAACAATCTCTAGAGTTTATAGTGAATGGTGTTTCAAAAAAAAAAAACAACCCTCGAGTGCGCGAGAAACGACTTGAGCGAGAGGTCAGAGGAGGCTGAGCGGCGGCCAGACAGGTTCAAGCTGACAGGAAGGATGCAGGAAGTTGAATAGCCACATTTACAGTGTGGAGAGCAAAAAAGCATCTTGTGATGTGTAAAATGCCAAACTATGAGGTAGATGGGCTTCAACAGCAGAAGACCACAAGTGCAGGAAACGAGGCTGCAGGATCACCTTAATTGGACAGATGAAGGTCGAAAAGCCGTCACCTGAGCGTTTCTTGTCTTCGCCCGTCCAATTTCAGTGCACACATGACGCACTTCCAGCCATAAAAACTCCCCTAAAAGATTACGATTTAGATCCATTGTAGAACTGGTTAGAGCTTACGGCTTAGACCGACGAAAGGATTACGAGACAGTGTGAATAAGCTTGTGGAAATCAACAGCCCGCATTGTATGCAAGCACACGGAACAATGCCTTTTCAGGGAAAGGAGCAGACTATAGGCTGTAAGTTGCCACCGTTTGATTTACCTTTAGACATGGGTTAGGGGTAATTTAAATCTTTAGCTATAGAGGTCTTGATTTAGGTGTACTTGCTCAGATTATGTGCAACGCCATGGGTTCTTGAGGCTTTTAAGTGTATGAGGAGGGGGAGGAGGTTTGATGAGATGGTAATGTTTTGTGCTGGTGGGTTTTTTTTGTTTTGTTTGTTTTTTTTATTTTGTTTCCCCATGCTTGGTTTTTCCCTCTAGTCGATGCAGATGAGATTAAGAGGCTAGGAAAGAGATTTAAGAAACTCGACCTAGATAACTCCGGATCCCTGAGCGTCGAGGAGTTCATGTCCCTGCCTGAGCTGCAGCAGAATCCGCTGGTGCAGAGGGTCATCGATATATTTGACACCGATGGCAATGGGGAAGTGGATTTCAAAGGTAAGGCCAAGCAAACGCTTCGTCGTCATCACCACACGCAAGTGTTCTTGAACATGAGGCATTGTTGTGAAGTGTACAGTAAGTATCCTGCTGATTTCTTGTGGACATGCTTCTGATCAAGCTATAAAGCATGGTGCCATTTTTGTTTAATGGAGAATATTTCATATTATTACTATTATGCAATTACTTGTTTTATTAACTCGTCAATATTTTCCCATAGGAAGGTTTTCTAAAGTATTAATAAAGCCTGTTAAGACAGACTTCTTCATTGAGAGATGCATCATTTTGTTGTCAAGGTTGTCAAAACCGAACTGTCTTAACGTGTTTTCCATAGAGTTCATCGAGGGTGTCTCACAATTCAGTGTTAAGGGAGATAAGGAGCAGAAGCTCAGATGTAAGTCCAATTCCAGTGACTCCCTATCGAAGTACGGTATCATGAACGCTCTGTGCACTTGCCTACATATATAAACATGTTCCCAAACATCTTCAGTTGCTTTCAGAATCTACGACATGGACAAGGACGGCTATATTTCCAATGGCGAACTGTTCCAGGTGTTGAAGATGATGGTGGGAAACAACCTGAAGGACACACAACTGCAGCAGATTGTAGACAAGACCATCATCAATGCAGACAAGGATGGCGATGGAAGAATATCTTTCGAAGAGTTCTGTGCTGTAAGTATTCGTTGCCAGGTTTGTCTCACCAATGGGGAAAGGAGCCCATTCGTTCTCAGTAAGTCGCTAGCAGGCGGCGACATCATGGACTAATTTGCATATTCCTTAAGACACCATGATCATTGTATCAAAGTTATATGAGGAAGATTTTTTACATTACTAAATTAATGCCTTGCCTTTTACAAGATTTTTCTGACAACACTTAGAATAGAATACATAATAGGAAAGAATAGATGGCTAATAATGATAATTTTATTTTATTAGTTGTAAACATCACCAAGAAAAGAGTTTTAAATAAACAAAGAAGTGAGTGAGCAGGACAAACAGTTGTGATTAGTGATTGGGCTTTGAGGAGCAGCGGCGTTCAGTGATTGGCTGTTGAGAAACGTCAGGATTGGAGATTGAACAATGGGGCTGAATGATTAGTCTTTGAAAACAGTGATGATTGGGTGTTGGAAACATCATCCCATGACAGCTCAGGCTTTACACACTGGTGGTGGGAAGTCTGAATTTCTGAACTGGTATAAACAGGAGCTCGAGAGCACTATGGGGTGCAGGACAGTTGCTATGTCTGCTCAAAAATCATTAAGGCATCTGAAAAGTCGACCTGTTCATGAGTGATGAGTCTGTTGCACATCAGACTTCTTTGACTTGTAAGAATGGACCATTCTTCTCCATAACTAGTGAAAGTGAGTTTTGGCACAAGCCCTGGCTTTCAGGGGCACTTCTTGATCTGTTATTCAGAAAAATATTTTGTAGTTGTTTCTGTTTAGATGGAAACTCCCGTGTTGTGGCATTGTCATCATTCTGAGTTACTTTTGGCATTTTAAGTTTGTATTTGATTCTTCTTTGGTGAGCTGCTTTGGAAAAAATTTTTTTTTGAAATGATTTATTTAAAAAAAAAAAAAAATGCATTATGTCCAATCAGTGAGTCTCATGATACCATTCCACACCTTGGCTCACTAGAGTTGTTTTCAAATGCTTTTCCCTCCAGGTTGTTGGTGGTCTCGACATTCACAAAAAGATGGTGGTGGATGTGTGAGTCGTTGCTCCTCCCCGTCACCTACAACACGCTCTTTCCTTTCCATCTCCGATGATCTGCTCGAGGCATCTAGCGAATGCTATCTTTCAACGGAAGTATTTACTCTGTGAAGCTACCTTATTGCTACTACGAGCCCGGTGAAGCCAACGCGTAAGTGTTTTCGAACTGCGACCCTCACAATAACCTGGTGTAGCACTTTACTGACTGAAGAACAGCTAAGAGCATCTCTGTCTGGACAAGGGAAGACGGGTTGGCTGGTTTTATTTTTTTCTTTTCGTAATTTTTTTTTTTTTTAAATATTTATTTTGGGTCACTTTTTTTTTAAAGCGAGTGTATATTAAGCTTTCTGAGAAGGAGGAAGTAATGTTAAGTCATGTTAACATTTCAGTACAGCAGTAATTAAGGTCTGACGTGCCAAGCCGAACACACGATCGACAAACCAGTCAGATTTTTTTTTCTTTTCATTTTTGCAATGTTTCTATTGTTCTTACATTTAATCACGTGTTAATCAGTACTTTCTGTATTGTGATAAATTGTTTATTTATGAACGTTCATATTACTGGAGAGTAAGTTTATTCTGCGTTTAACTCGACAGTCCATTAGAAATAGATGCCAAAAAAAAAAAAACACCAACCCTGTATTTTGTGGTTTACTGAAACGTCAGTGACTTCTTCAGGTTAGGTTTCGTTAAAGACCTTCTGATGATAAACTAGAAGGAGTGGCGCAATGTTGAAATTTTGAAACATTTGAAAGATCTGATGAGTCACAGCGCTCTGACCACATCTTGTTTTGGCAAGAAAAAAAGAAAAGCTGCAGACAATTATAGCAGCTTCATTGCAGGCAGCATTGCTTTCGCTTTAAACTCCCAAAACATTGAGTTACCCCTGTACCAGAAGCTGGACCCGTCATCATTATCAGTATCCTATTTGTGTCTGCTACATGCCCCCCTGTGGACGAATGAAGTACAGTATTTTAAATTCAGACACACCCAGTGAGACTATCACAGGTCTATGGCATGATGAGTAAAGAGTACGACTGGAAATGATTTGCTCTTTAATTCTTCTGTACGTCTTTCGCCAACTTATCTGAACGGCAGCACAAATAAGTAAGTCACAGATCCCACGCCCAGTGCTCCTCCAGCATCTGCATGAACACGTTCCCTTCTGCATGGCTTCCCATTTACGGCACGTCTCCTGTTTACACTTGATATGAAATGTCAAAATATCGAATCATTATGGATGTCGCCAAAGTTTAGGAAAAGTAAAAATACATACGTGGTTTTTTTTTTCTTCCTGAATATCAAGTTGCAGTGAAATGATGTACGGTGTATATATAGATTATCCAGTCAAGGATACCTTATGAAATGTATTTATAATTACTTTAAAAACTAATTTTACTCCAAGTTTATGTTAGAAAAGGGGGGGGGTATTCCCAAGTCGTCATCGAGAATGATCATATTTCCAGTTGGGGACGTCTACTCTGCATGCTGCATCATGTTGCCTACTGTGGGAATCCTTGGACTTGATACTGTGTAAGAATAAATAAATAAATAAATATTTAAATATGTACATACACACGGTACGCATTTCTTACTGAATCCACAACCTGCTTGTTTCCAGTTGTGTGTGGTTTATTTTTGAATGTTTCAGCGATATTCGTTTTCGTGAGCCGGCAGTCAGTGAAAAGTCCTCTGGCGACTAAACGACTCTGTGAAAGGTATCAGGTGGACGGTCCACCCCACTTTCGGGAGCTATGTTTCTGCTTCAGTTCATGAGCCGCACAGTAGGCGGAGGATCAGAGAGTCGTGCCCGGTGTTAGAACCTCTCAGCTGCACGGCTGGCCACGGCCCGAATGTTCCCGTACACCTTTGATGGCGGACTCCCTGTGGAGGTGAAAGTAAACAGCGTTTCAGTTCACGTCATTCAGTTAAATCGCAAAACGCGCACACACAAAAAGCCACGTTTTGTTACCCAAGATCAGGTTGCATATAGCAGTCCGTGCCATCTTAATATTCTGGAAAGACCCCAAAATGTGAACCTTCCTGCAAAACATTACATTACATTGTTACATTTCTGTCACTCTGGTTCATCCATGTTATGATACAAAAAGGACCGAAATGAAGTTGGTCTCTGGACTCACGTGTCTGCAAGGACGATCCTGGTCTTTGTGACATTTTCAATGGTGAATTTTGTTTTCCCTCCTTTGCCCGCTATTCTCCCAACAGCTCTCGACAAGTGATCTCCTTTGAGAGGCTTAACTGTTCGCCAAAAAAAAAACCACACACACACACACGCATAGCAGCAACGACAATGAGAGTTGGCAAAAAAATGTATATATATATATACAAACATGGGTACAGCACTTGTACAAGATTATTTAAACTTTCAAAAGGATGAGAACGCCTCAAAGTACCATGATGCCTTTCCAGGAAACTGCAGTGTTAGTAGGTTGGCTCTTGCCAGAAGACCATCTTCAAAATGTTGGTGCAAGTTAAACGTTTTGTCCACCTGCGTGTTATGAGAACGTAATTCACGTACGCCATGTGCCTGTTCTCTGCATTAGTACATTACTAAATTAATGCAGTGCCTTTTGCATCAGTGAATTGGTTTACATGATTGCGTTTTTGTTTTTTTTATCATGACATTATTCGTGCAAAATGAGACATTTTAGGATGTATTTAGAGAAGTTAAATATGTATTTATTTGAAAGCGACACGCAACGCTGAAAAAAAAAAAAAAAAATACACAGAAATAAGTGGTGGATGCTGCACAGACAGCTGTTGGCTACGGTGTTACAAAATGGAGAAAGATGGTATGACCTTTTGAGTTTTTCATCACGTTCTGTAAAATGCAACAGGCAAAAGTACAGTGGAACCTTGGATTGTGAGTAATTGGTCTGCGAATTTTTCCCCATAAATCCCAATTTATGCTAATATGTATATATGGTTAAATCTGGCCCCTTTTGACAGTGAATTACAGTCTGCTCAACTGTTTTGTGAATTTTATATACAGTGGAACCTTGGACTGCGAGTAACTTGGTCCTCGAGTGTTTTGCAAGACCAGCAAGAAATTGTAATAAATTTTGACTTGGTTAACGAGCGAGGTCTTGCAATACGAGTAGTATTCGTCTGCTGAGCCTCACGTGATCACAACTTCTCTCTCACTCACTGCAGGATTGTGGCTTCTGCACTAGAATGTACTGTTAGTGTGTGTGCGCTCAGTCATCTGTTTAATGACAATGCAATGTCACATTTCCACGAAATCCTCAAAATGAGGCAAAAGCAGCCATCATTGGATCGCTTCCTTGTTAAAGTTGCATGAGAATAAAAAGATCCCAGTGAGCCGACGGACTGCAGTGATTCCGTGAGTTGTAGTAAAAGTAACACACGATAATCCTCATCACTCCTGCTCTCTGTCATGGATCGGCACATGCGCAGCACACCTGTTTTCCCCAATAGTGGTGCATGCTGGAGGACATTAGAACTAATTATATAGCCTATAAATACACTGACCCAGGAAAGCCAGGTTTGCATTTCCCCATGCTATTGCCAAGCCATGTTCTAGTGTTTACCTTGCTCGTGTTTTGACTGCTGTTTGTGCTCCGGTTTCCGTGTTTTTGTTGTAACCTTTGATATCCCTGTTTCTGACACTCTCTCGTCTCCCTCACACCAGCCACAATTCTTTTCAAAGCTAAAGTGCAGGTTATTTTGTTTTATGCATTTTTACTTTATTTTGTATTAATAATTTTTATATAAAATATTTGTGGGTTGTGGAACGAATTATCTGAGTTTCCATTATTTCTTATGGGGAAATCCGCTTTGATATACAAGTGATTTGGCTTACAAGCATGTCTCCGGAACAGATTATGCTCGCAATCCAAGGTTCCACTGTACTCGGAAATTAAACCGGTGCTTCATGCACTGATGATATGTGGACTGAACACAAAACAGAGGGAAGTTTTGGAACAAATAAAAGAAAAGGAGTCCTGTTTAGAAGTTTGTGCATATGGGAGTGTACAAACTAAAAAGCACATATTTCTTGCTCAAAGATTTTGTCTGAATTTTCATTTATAGTCTTCTGCCAGCTTTAAACTGATCAGACTGACGTCTACATTGTGCTTCTAAGCTACTTAAGCCAAATGAATAAATATAAAGTGTATAAACTTACCGTCTGTGACATCAAAGGTTTCCAGAAACAGTTCATCCAGTCTGATGAGTGCAAGGGCATCCTGTGGATCAGTTCAGAAACTCGCATGAAGAGGACTGTTAAATGTGTCATGATAAACGTTAAACTAAAACAGCGCTGTCTGTTGAACACTCACCTCAACCTGAAATCCTAAAATAAAGGCCTTTACAAAGTCTGCTGCTTTCGTAAGAGCACCGATGTCCTGCGTTTCCTTACACGTCTGTTTACAAGGAGCACAGTAAGACAAGGAAAACAAAACTTACAGAAGACAAATCATTATTATAAAAAAAAAATTATATAATTTTTCCCTTACCTTAATCTCCACGTTTCTTGTTTTTAGATTAAATCGGACTTGAAGTTGCAGGTTTTCAACGATGGGGGTGAAGATTTTGAGCCAGTTTTCTTTCAGAGGTGTATATCTGTGAGCCGGCACGGGGATTTTCCTCAGTTCATCAGCACCACCCTGGAAAAGCACAACAGCTCAAGTTCAACACACAAACAACCCTGATTTAACAAAAGCACCAAGTTCCTGCTACGACTGATCAAATAAAACCTATTTTATGACCTTTCCGAGGAGTTTTACAGGAATTACACAATAAACGTTCGCTTATACAAGCCATGTGAAAGTGTGAGAAATTCGATCCATGAGCCAGACTAGTGCCCTTGTGTGCACGAATCACCGCAGTGATCTTGGCTAGATGTAACGACCGAGATAAGATGCAGGTTTGCAGCTTTCTCCGGACTCTGATGAGCTGCAGTGCACCACACAAGCCCAGGCCTCTCATCAGACTGCAGAGTCCCTCTAGTCATGAACCCGGTCATGCAGCGATTCTTAATAACGGTGTTCTGTACGTGCGATCTTTCCCTCATTGCTTTATAACATTTAAATGAGGAGAGATGTGTGCTGTTAATGTGGGGTTTTTTGATAGTTTTTTTTATTAAAAAATTTGCTCAACACTCGGTATGCTATTTACAGTAATGCACTGTAAAATTTGTTGTGAAGTAGCATCACTGTAATCATTCTCATTAGGAAAAATTGCGGACGTGGTGGTGGTGGCTGGTCAGGAAAATTTGGGCTTCACTGACCCACCCCACCCCCCAAAAAAAGCAGCTTGTGGTCCCCTGGACTGCACAATACTGTAATGGTCTATGTTCTGCCAGGCGTAGGCACATCCACACCTTTTAGGTCAGAGCTGGATTACTTTTAAATCCCAGACTTTATCGGTTACGATGGTTTTAATGCCCAGGATGTGCAGCTATACAAGTAAACTGATGTGCTCCCAATCCAACGCAGAGACCCAGTAAAACTGTTACCTGTAAATGAGATCAGTGTTTAATGTGGGCGAGATTGATTTTAAAAACCAAACTGTTCAATATGGAGGGCCTTGAGCACCAAAATGAAACAAATAAATACATCATTAGATCAATTAAATGTGTCAATAAATACATAAAGATTTTTTAAAATATCAATTAATTTAATTAAAAGCATATTTAAGTATTTCGGGGTCAGTGTGCTGCAGTGCATCATGAATTTATGTCATCTGCCCACATCACCCATTAAAGTCAGGGGGGCGGGGCTAACACTGATCGAGTCCAAACCATTGCTTTGGTCTGGAGTGGATTCTTTCCAAACACGGGCGCTACGTTCATGGAGGATCTTCACAAACTCTCACACGAGAGATGTTTTCAATTGATTATTTATTTATTTAATTTCATTTCATTTTGGCCCTAGAGGCCACCCATAGTTCAACCATATCATGGCTCTCTAAAGCAGTGTTTTTCAACCGGTGTGCCGTGAGAGGGCGTCAGGTGTGCCAGGTGTGCCGCGTGAACCCCCCTCCCGCACAACATTTAACCTCGCTTTGCACGCACTGAGAGCGCACAACGATTACGCACTCAATTTCCCAAGATTCCCTAAGCAGTACCCAGATGTGTTATATACCGTTGGAAAGGTCTCCTTGTTAGCTACAAGAATATCCTTGTCCCATCCCTGTAACTTGTCATACGCCGGAGCTACCATCCATCAAAACTGAAGCGACCTATTATCAGCCAGCATGACTGACATGCTTTGAGCGCGTGTAACTTAAGACCAGAAGGTCCGACAGACACGTGACGGGTATCTACGTAATCAGGAGAGTCTCCTGAACACAGCTAATGGTGTGAATCTAGCAAAAACAATGGAGAACTATGCTAAAGATTCCATTTTCCACCGGAAAAAAGTTCAAATTTGTTTTTTTCGAAAACTATTCGGTGTCATTTGAGTCGGATAGTACAAATAAAGAACACAATGTTGATAAAACACAGTGGATATTCGAATTTATTGGGTTCTTATGGAAAATTTGAGCCCAAACATGGCGGGGTGACTTGAT